>PVIY010051734.1:0-15532 GCA_004026745.1 Myrmecophaga tridactyla | reverse complement strand
AGCATAGACAGAAGGCTGAGAGAATGCAGACAGGAATCCAAATAGAAAATTCAGAATTAGCAAGACATAGAAGCAGGTGGTTCATGGAAGGAGAGGAGAATGATTGGAGGACATATCGGATTTGTCACATATTGATAAGTGACAAATAAGTGTCAAGTGGTAAATTAAACCTTATACATAAAATTGAATAGTAGAGTTAAAATGCATCTTCTGAAGACATTCTGGGCATCTTCAGCAACACTTATTTTCAAGGGATAGTAAATCGCAAGGGCACAAGAACATTTGGCATGAAAAATCCACTAAATTGTAGGCGCAATCCAATTAAGTTCCAATCAATATCTTAGAATTTTGAACCATTTGCAGTAAATTTTTATATGAAACCATATCATCAAATTTGAGTGCAGTTCCATGAAAATCCCAGGTTCCACTACTGTTAAAATATTCTTTGATCCTAAACACATAAATTTAAAATATAAGGAAACACTGTCAGACTCAAGCTGAGAAGCAGAATTTTTAAAAACGCAGAAAAACAACACTTGGAAAATAATGAGAATTGTATCCAAATATTTAGGGAACTATGAAGAAAAATGTTTTATCTATTCTTTAAATTCTAATAAAACCATTGTCAATATGCATTATTAAAAAGGTATTAACTTTGTACTGAATTAAAACCACATGACTCATGACTTACACATATTTATCAAATCCAACATTTTTAAATTATGAGGCTATCATTTCCTTCTAAGAAAAAATTTGGCAGCATTGGATTTGATTTACCATTAAATATTAATATATAAGACCCTGTGAACCAGAACTCTGCCAAAAACTCAGGAAGCTCTAAATTCTAAATGTAAGTAAACAAAGTTCTGTTCCTAAGAGCTGGCCTATTTTATGACAAGCTTTGTTATTTTATAATAGCATTTTTCTCATCCACAAATTCTATCTTCCATGTTGATTTTTGTGCATTTGTTATTAAACTATATCAAAACACTTTCAAGTCTTAAGCAATAGAAAAGCATATTCATTTATATCTATTAAGCTATATGTTATCTTTTATATTACAAAAAGTACTGACATATCATCATATCATATTCCAGAAAGCCTAAATTACTAAAACCTTCTTGACAATGCCATATCATTTTCCCTTTGATTTCTAATAGCAGTGATACAAGTGACATGCCATAAGATTTAAAGGCAACATGGGCTAAGCCTAAATAAAATGATAGCAAGACTGAACACTGGAGAAAACACTGAAGTTAAAAACTATCCATCCTTCCATGACAACTTCCTGAAATCTTTGGGTAAAATTCACTGTCAAGAAGGAACTCAAACTGTTATCAGAATCCATTTCTTGATGCCTTTGACTCACACTATTTGTGTTATTTAGACGTGAGTTTTATGTTTTAACATTCTAAGCATTTCATGTCTATAAAAATAGGTCACATGCAAAATACAAAATAACCTTTCAAATTCAAAACTCAGCAGACCAAGAAATGCAAACTTCAGTTACTGGAGATTTTATACTTCTCCATAATTCCTTTTTCTGTCATTCTACGAGAACTAGTTACAGAACATTCATAACAATTATTCATATGTGGTCCAATACAATGTACTCACAAAAATATGAGTCAATGATCAACTTAACATGCATATTTTCTATTACATATAGAAATTGCATATACCCATGTCATCAGATAACTATTCTTAATATGATTATATAGCATTAATTGATACTGATAAAATAAATCATCAAAATATCAGTTATTTAACTATTTTTAAAAATCTAACAAAATTCAACATTTGTTCTTCTTCTAAAATAAATGTGAAATATTCTTAATCATAAACATATCAGATATTTTCACATTTCATATTTTAAAATGAAAACTTGGTTAATATTTCCTCTTGATAGTGACAATTAGTTCTTTGTGAAGGATTTAATATTTCCAGAATAATTGATCTTAATGATCACATACTTTGTTATTTTGATTTTATCATTTTAGGTCTTGAGACATTACCTTCAATATTCTGTTACATGTGTGAATCACATAGAATGCTTTGGCTTTCTCAAAAGGATCCATATTGCTATTTATATCATATTTTGTTTGGTTAATATAATTACACATCTTATCACTATTACCATCTTTGAGTCCCGAACATCTTTCATCCTTTAGTTTTTTTCTAATAAAATAAAATATAATCTGGCATTCTTTATCTCATGCTCCCCTTTACTGTATTCTTAGTTTATTTCCTCAGTTCTTTTGTAGGGTATGATATTTAAGACATCTTAGACATTATTTTATGATATAAAAAATTGTAAACTTTCATAATAATCTTAAAGTGTGTTTTGTCAAATTAGTGGTTTCCAGCCCTTGCTTCACATAAGAATCTCCTGGTTCTTCGTCACCATGTCATCCCAACTCCTCTTCAAGGTCTGCTCCTGGAGATCACCTTGAAAACACTTGTCTAAATTTATAGGTCACATTTTTCTTTTTGTTAACTGATTACATCTTTATGACACTATGAATTTTCAGGAGATGATCAGGAACACCAGGCTTCTGTGAGGAGGGAGCCATGTGGAAGGAAACAGAAGGAAAGTTAAAATGCTGCGTTACACTTAGTAAATACTTATTATAGTTACTAATTAGATGATTTAGAAATACTTTTCTGCAAATGAACATTCTTTGGTTCATTTGTAGAAATTGCAGCAATTGGAAAATTTTACATATTTTCAACTCTTTTCGCTAGCATAATCCTCACCAAATATGATCTTCTTAATTCTCTAAGTCATACTACATTATATCATTTCATACAGGATTTATGATTTAATGCTTTATGTTGTAAAATCCATCCTGTATCAGTGTCATGAGAAGTGAATCATCTGTTTGTGAAAATATTTCTGAATTTTAACCTCATTCAATCGCAAGATTCAAGAAGCAGCAACCAAATTCCTACTAATTGTCAGCAAATTTGCCGAATTCTGGGAATACTGGCAATTATCAACATTTTTTTCCCTTAATAACACTAATTTATAAAAAAGATGAGCTTTCAGATAATTTACTATGCTACACTTTAATAAATAGAATAATATTGAAATAGTCAAAATATGTCAAAATAATGGAATAAACTATCTTAAATGTAATCCATATTAAGCCTCCAAATCAGAAAGATAATAATTTTATTGATATTTATGAATACCATAAAATCACACTATTTTAGAATTAAGGTATTAGAGCTCTGTCTGGAACAGAGATCAGAAGACTATGGCCCACTGCTACTTACTCTGTGCCCTGGGAGTTAAGAATGGTTTTTACAATGTAATGACTGAGAGATAAACAAAAAAAACAGTATATGACATGTAAAATTATATATAATTTAATTTTCATTGTCCACACACAAGGTGTTATTGGAACACAGCCACATTCATTTTTGCACATATTATCTATGGCCATTTAGACATTGCAACAGCAGTTTTGTGTAGTTGCAATACAGATGGGTCCAGCCTGCAAAGATTGAAGTGTTTACTGTCTGGCCCTTTACAGTAAAAGTTGCCAATGCCTAATCCAGAGCAACATTGCCGAATAGCGCTTTCTGTGAAGACGGTAATGATCTCTAGCTGCACAATACGGTGTCCACCAGCAATATGTAACTATTGAGGAATTGAAATGTGACTACTGTGATGGAGAAACTGATTTTTTAAGATTAATTTAATTTTAATTAATTTAAACCTAGCTCATTTTGAAGCATTAATTTAATCATTTTAAATTCCACTCATTTTGAGAGCTGTCATGTAGTATTAATAGTAAGAAATCATTCTAGATTCAGACTGCAATGGCATTAATTCCACCTCTTATACAAACTGGTTCTGAAACTTGGGGAAATTGACCTAACCTCTCCATTAATTGCAGTCCCTACCTTAAGTTACTGATGAGTATTGAATGAGTTATTATCTATAATGCATATAAAATTTTACATAGCAAACAGATGCTCAATCAATTACAGTGATATTGTTGTTACCTCTGTAGTAATTATTTTGTTTTGACATCCAAATATAGCCAACAAATTAAGGCACCAAATACTTGCATTCTCAGCACCTGTAATAGACAAAGTAGCTTTTCTTGTGGAACTTATATTACTGAAACACAGGCAAGGTACCTATTCTTGTGGGGAACTTATGTATTGCAAGCCAAAACGTAAAATGAAACACAACAAATGCAAAGTTCCCTATAAGCTATGAAGAGTTATCTATATGAATCAAAGTCATATTGATATCATGAGTGAGAAGTAAAAAATTATCTGGCTACAAAATCTGATGTAAGCTGGTTATTACCATATACAGCCTCTCATCCCAAAATTTTGTCTACGTTGAATCATCAATATCCCTATTGATTTTGTAGGAAACATTAATTAAATTAAAAATGGAAATTTAAACTAATAAGAAACAAATGATATTTCTTTAATATGTTGACGTTCCCTTACTGGTTTTATTTTGAAAACAGTTTTCCACTGCTACGTGTGTATATCCATATACACATGTATAATATCACTATTTTGTCTAGAGAACAAATAGAGCATTTAGAAACAAATAGGGAGGCTATGTAATTTGCTTAAGCAGTTAGTTATTCTCGGAGCTTGGTTGAAGACCCAAGGGAGCAACAGAATTCTGATGGATCTTTTCTAAAGAAATGTCACATTTAGAAGTTCTTAGAACAGGTAACTAAAGTAACCACATGAAGTTACAGTTGAGATTTGAAAATTTTATTCAGCCTACCTAAAAGAACTTAAAAAATTATACCTGAACTTATGCCTGATTATTATCTATGATTTCTTTTTAAAGGGATCCCTTATCCATAGAATAAATATCCACTATTTACTTTAACTAACACTGCCAAGATTTTCTCCTAGGGCATTTCGTTATAATAAAGCATCTCCCTTGTAATATTGGCCCATGCCTGTTGTTTGGCTTTGTAGGCAAGCCAGGATTGTTCTTATGTGGTGACCAAAGCAGAGACACCACATGAGACCCCTGGCTCCTACCTTAGCTGACACAGAACTGCATCAACTAGGTCACTGCTGGCAAAAGCAAAAGGGCTTATCACAAATCAACAGTCAACAGAATAAATGAGGAACATTCTTTCCAAGTGGTATAGTCTAGTTAATGAAATCTAATGCTTCCTAAAACACATACTGGGCAAGCAAAACATGCCTCTGTAAAACTGGCTCCTTTATCAGTGAATGCCAAAACTTTACATAAGGCTATAACCCTGAAAACTAACTCAATCAATCAAAACCCTCCCAAGTGTATATCAATCACAGAAGGACATAAAAGAATAAATAATTTATTATGTGTTGATGCAATGAACTACTCCAAAGCAAGAGTGGGGGAGAAGGAATTACCTATATATGATATCATAGATGAATTTCACAGATATTATTAATCAAAAGAAGCCAGACCAAAAGAAAAGTGGGGAGTGGGGGGACTTAAATTTCTTCAAGTGTGCTAAAGGAAAGAATGGTGAATGACTACACTCACGTTATTAAGTGGAAAAAAAATAAACCTTTCTAAGTAATTCTTCTATGCATAGCTAATCATAAACCCCTCTAGAGAAATATAAGGGATTACAATAGAGTGAGTTACATGTTGTTATAAATAAAATAAAGTAGAAGATAAAAGCCTAACTAAGGCATTGAGAGTTGAGATGGAATTCTTGATGAAATTGCTGGAAAGCCAAAAACTAAATGTTGGATAAGAATATATCCAGTGAAGAAATAAGGAAGTAGGTATGTAGAGGTGTATTTCAATAAGCTAAAAATAAATTTTGTTCAAAGTTCTGTTGCAACAAAGTGGTCGAAATTCAACAACAATAACTTGATTCTATATACTAATATTAACCCTTTGGAACATACAATTTGGAAAAATCACTAATATTAGCAACATGTATTTACTTCCTAGGAAACATTCCTCAGGAAGTTTACAGAATTTGTATTTAAAAAACTAGTAACATATTCTTTAAAAAGTATGCTCTGAGGTACGCACAAGTAGTGTTGAGTAAAAGCAGTGGCATACTATATAATTGAATAAGAAATCTTCTTATAAAGATGCAATCTCCTCCAAGTTATTGTGCAGAAAGGAAACAACAAAAAACACAATTATTTGGGTTGTGTTAATCCTACAGTATTTATTTAGAATTTATTCACGAAAATAAATATTAAGATTCTTTACTTTGATTACTCAATGTCCAGAGGATTCACACTAAATTTATATTAGATTTTTTTTAATCTGATTTAATTTCTTTCAATCTCATTTTATTTAATTTTGTAGAGGGCATGTTTAGTCCCCAAAGATCAGATACTCCACATGTTATCTTCAAATATTAACAGAATATAAGACAATGTTAGAAACAACTCTAAAGCAAAAAAGTGACAATCTAGAAGAATAGATTTCCAACCGAATTATGAAATACCCTGTTTGACCAAAACAAAGAATAGACATGAATTGACTCTTTGCCATATTAGAAATAAGTTGCTTTTAAAACAACTGCCTGAGGCCTCTGGCTATCACTGAATAAATTGTTTCATACAAACCTCAAGCTAGAAAATGAACAAAAGGTGACAAAATTAAAGAAAAAAAACACAAAAAAAATCATTGGAAAGCTACCAACGCAAAGTATTTGTGGAGCAGATTCAGAAAAAGAGATAAGAGAAGTGAGCCTGGCATTTTGGCCCAATGTTCCTGTTGAGATGAAACAGAAGATCCTAGTTTAGTAAGACATTTTACCAAAACTGTCATTATTGGTAGAACACAAACGGAGAAAATCAGAGATGTATAATTGAACATCATGACTGACACAATAAATTGACCCAAATGATAATTATAGAACATGCACACAGAAATGTCACATATTCATATTCACATTAAACATTTATCAAAAGTAGTCCTTTTGTGCCATAAGGTAAGTCTCAACTAATTTAAGAGGATTAAACTATATAGAGTATGCTCTCTGACTATGAAACAATTAAGCAAGCAAACAGTAATAAAATGTTAAGAAAATCTCCTTACATTTTCAAACTAAGCAACACAATTCTAAATGATCCAAGATCAAGAATAAATCATAATGAAGGTTATAAACCATGGTGAACTAAAAAAAATGAAAATACTACACATCACACTTGGCAAGATCCAGACTCAAGCACATATATTAAAAAATAATAAATACTGAATATCAGTGCTCTAAGCATAAATCTCAAGAACATAGAAAAAGAATAACAAAAGAAGAAGAAAGCTAAAGAATGAAGAAAGATAGAAATAATAAAGATAAGTGAAAAAAATCAAGGAAAAATTAACAGCAAAGATGATCTACTTAGCCAAAAGATGTAATTATAAAATTTATATTACTGGCAAAGTAGATCAAGAACAAAGAGCACAAGTAGCCAATATCAGGAATTAAAAGAGACATCATTAAAAGGGCATAAGAAAAAGAAAATGCTAATAAGTGAGTATTATAAAAATACTTACATAAAACACATATAAGTACTTATATAATACTTTATATAAAAAACACCATGGCCCCAAACTCACAAGCAAGTGGGGTGAATACCTCTAAGATAATTTTAAAACAATCTTAATTGCTGTCACCCAGGTCAACCCAGAGTGACAAAAGAACATCTATAAGAGTAATCAACCCACGCTTTAGAATTGCCCATGAAGGTTTTCTGAAAGAGCTTAACAATGACTGTGAGACTTGAAAGAAAAATAGGACTTTGCCAGAAGAAATGACAATGAAAAAGCACTATTCATAACATGGCACATTTGGGAAGTATACCAAGTAGTTCAGAATTGAAGAATTATATATTAAGATTTGTATCTGAGAAAGAAGGGAGATTAAGAGAAATGGTTGCATATTTAAAGACACAATGATGTACAGCTTGGATCACTTTGTATTTCAAGCTAAGGAACTTTATAATGGAACAGCTATGGGCTGCCTTGATGAATTTAATTGGAAGGGAGTAACAAGAGCAATTAAGTGTTTTTTTAGACCCTTGCTTCTCCGGGTATGAGCTGCAAAGCAGTATCGTCAGCCTCACCTGTAAGCTAGCAAATGCAGTCTCTCAGGCTGCCTTTCAGATCTATTGAATGAGAATTAGCATTTTAACATGATCCCCAGGTAAATATTTTTATGCACATTTAATTTTGAGAAATACTGAACTGGATGATTTAAAGGGGATATTTTGTGTATCGGTGGGGGAAAGATTCATGTGAAGAGACCAATTAGAAATGTATTTGTAACGGTGAAAATAGGAGATAAAAGGGGTTTGATAAGTCATGGAAGCTATGTGGGGGGGTGGGGAATTTTAAGCAAATAATTTAGGAGTAAAATCAGAAATATATTTGTCGGGTTACATTTGGAGATAAAGGGAGGGGAGGAACGCAAGAATTATGCCCAGACTAACGCTTGGATGGTGATGAAAAGTCAAATGACAAATATGCAAAAGGTAACATATTTTGAAAATGCCTGCTCATATAGAGAGAAAAAGCTGAAAATTGAAAAAAAAATAACCAATGATAATGCCAAAAGTCTTCATAAATAATCACTAATTTTGTTGTGTTTTACAGTTTACAAAACCCTTCTATATTTATTCAATTTTTAATTTACTGAATCATTGTATTAACTTGAATTTACCTCCTTAAGGAATTTCACATTTTACAAAATAATAGTTATTTTATTTGATGTTTAATACTTACTGCTCTCAAATCATGAGGGTAAGTTTAGCATAATTTATGTTTACAGATTCATGAATCATGTTCTCTTATGCACTGTACTTGTACCTAGTGCTCAAGAAATATCTGACAAATTTCAAGATTTTTTTTCCTTAGTATTAAGCATTTAAAGGAAAAATAGCCTGGGTTTCCATTTTATGAAAATACTCTTGAGAGCTATTCTGCAAGCTAAGCCCTCAGAAGCAATACTTCAGCAAAAGTTTCTCTATCAGCATTTCCTAATATATCACCATTACTCCTGCTGTTAATGGCTTTTCTGTTTATTTTTTTTTAACTGAGGCAGTCTTCGAGTTCCAGCAGAAAGCGCATAGACTATTGCTACTATAAAATTGGTGATAGAAAATACAAATAGCCACAGGTCATAGGGTTTATATCTTAAATAGAGATCTTGTAATCAAAGTGGAAAATTTAGATAGATAGATAGATAGATAGATAGATAGATAGATAGATAGATAGATAGATGTAGATTGATAGAGAGATATAGATGATAGATGCATACACAGATAAATAGATATATAGATCTATAATAGCTTCTAGTTATTTTATTCCACATGGGAAAGGAAGGATCAAATGCTTAACTAGATCCAAATATTTAAATTACTTCCTGTGAACATCCAGTCTTAAGCATTCAATGACCAAATCAAGCTGTTTTGCCTATTCTGAGAGTATGTTGGCACTCATTTTTTTCTATGTGACAGAAACACATCCCTGCTAACATTCTCTTCTTATTCTACAAATATCGTGCTGCTGTTTTGATTTGGCCTTAAATTGAAAAGTATGTATTATAATCATATATTTTATGTAAACCTATTTTTACTGGACCTCTGCTACAAGGAAGTTTTTTTTTTTTTCAACCTGAAGTTTGAAATAAAATTTATATGTCTGTTTATGATGAAATTAACCTTTTTGTCATATACATTGATTAGGTATTTGTGGTATATAAGGCATTATTCTAGTATGCTATTGTTGATGCATAAGGACAGGAATATGAAGATGAAAATGACACAAATTTCACTTAATATAAAATCAAATCAGGGCCATGGTGACTCAGTGGCAGAGTTCTCGCCTGCCATGCCGGAGACCCGAGTTTGATTCCCAGTGCCTGCCCATGTTAAAAAAAAAAATCAAACCAAATAAGTAATAGTTAACAGGCAACCAAATATTATAATGAAGGAAATTAATCTGCAAGCTAAAGATAGCTTGGATCACAGGGTGGAATTTGGAAGCCTCTTCATAATAATTTGATATTCAAAATTATTTGTTTTCCAGGTTGCTGTGACAAATGCCACACAATGGGTTGATGTAGGCAACAGGAATTTATTAGATAGAAGGCTTGCTGCTTCCCAGGGTAGGTAGCATTTTAGCTTCCAGTAATCCTTGGGTTTCTTGGCTTTCCCAGCACATGGCAATGTTCTTTTTCTGCTGGTTCTGTTGATTTCTGTTGACTTCTCCCCATGGCTCTCTATCTCTGTGTCTGAATTTATTCTGCTATAAAAGACTCCAATAGTCAAGGACCATACCTTAACTTAAAATATAATTTTAAAGAGATCCTATTCACATGGGTTCATATTCTCACAGGAATACTGTTTAAGAACATGTCTAAATGTGGCTATATAATTCAACCTCCCACAATAATCAGCAGCATTTTGTTCATATTGGCTTCTGTCTTGCTTCAGTAATATTGGATCAATAAGTCTATACTAGACAGCTAACTAGATGCAATGAGTTTAACAGTTTATACAGGCATCCCAAAGTCTAGGTAAATTCTTAAGGAAAGTAAAGGGGTAGCAAAATCATATAACTTCTATTATAGCAATGAGTTGCTTATATACCATATCCATGAATATATAGACATGAATATTATATTTTTACATAGGTAAGCTTTCCTGCATGGCCTCCTTTCTGTAGCAGCTGAGAAACTGTAAATTTTTGGCATAGTTTTAGGTAGGCTAGTGAAGAGCTTTTTGTTTTGTTTTGCATGTGTGCGTTTTAATTGTAATTTTAATTTAATTTAGTTGTGCGTTTTAAAATGTAATAAACAAATGCAGGTAAGTTTCCAAAAGCCTATGGGAATTGAGCAAGTTGGCAATAGTAAAATACCACTTATTGGAACATTTCTTTCCCTTCTCTATTATTTTTTCAAAGTAAATTGTACCTCAGAGATTCCTTTCAAATTGTATACATCAAAATAGAAAATACATTCTAACCGGTTACTCAAGTAAATACCTACCCCACATAGGCAGACATGCATCTCAATCTTTAAAAAGGGTAAATCTATTTCATATAATTCTAGTTCATTTTGAATATTAGGATACTTTAAACATCTAGGTTATTTTCTGTGGTTTGCCTTTTACAGCTTAAAGAGGAAAGCAAAACGAGGAGAGAATACCAATTTGTCAATCAAGAATTTAGATGAGTACATCAATGTGTTGTTTTCCTGGTTTCTATTATTACTAAAAACCAGCCGTGTTCATGATTTCTGCTTCTGCTTTAACATAAGATCAACAGCTTATATATAGAATGGAAACCAGAAGTGATTTTTTTTTCTCTGTGATGTTTTGCATTATTTATTCACAGCTTAAAGTGTTTTTCTCTTTTTGAAAGCAACAGCCTTCAATTTGAAATGCATGCAGATTCTATTACCAAAGGAGATACAGAGACTCTGTCTACATGCAGCGAAATTGGTTGGAAAGTAAAGAAGATTGTCATGAAACTATTGACAGCCTGAAGGCAAAACAACAATAAATATTTGTCCAACTGAACTCTACCTGGTTCATTCCTCATATCTTCACATTTTCTTTTCTCAGTTTCATAAAAACACAGAACAGAAATAAATTGAATAAATGAAATTTTTAAAGAAAAATAGCATTTCAAACTCATTTACTACAGGATACTCATTTGAATGTTTTGCATCGGTTTCCTTAATGCGACAAGTTACGTACACCTTTGTCTTTAGGAAAATGCTTTCCTACCTAGTTTACCTTGACATTTTAACTAAAAAATAAAAAGCAATTTGGATTGTACAAAAACAATAGAGTTTTCATGCCCCTTTCCAGGTGAATAGTATCTTCAGGAACAGTATTCTTAAGGTAAATTATAAAAGGTTAGTATATCAATGTATATTAGATAAGGATTTCAGTCCCTATAAAATCAATTAGAATTGTTTACAAAAGTAAATCCATCAAAGTGCGTGACAAATGGACTAAAAATTCTCCTAATACATAAATTAACTTAAATTCCAAAATCTTGCATTAAAGGAAAAAAATAAACTGTGCTACGGAGGAAAAAAGAAAACAACAAGGCTTAATTCTTGACTTCATTGTAGTTTACGTTGTAGTAGGAGAGATGTTTTTCTGTTTGGGATTGAAAAAAAATGTTTTGTGATTATTGCAATTGGGCTTAAAACAGGTAAATCTTGATCCTGATATTTGGTTATTTATTATATTCTATCAGAAACATGCCCCCAATATATTACCAAGCATTTTTTCAAAAAAACACACAATGCTTTGTAATCAGAGCAATTAACTGTTTAGTAGTAGGACTTTACTGTGATTAGTATTATCTATGCTGCATGCTAATTGAGTAGCATTGTTGCTTTGCTAATTCTTAACTTTTTTTTTGTAAAAGGACTTGACATATTTTTTGCTTCAACTCTTGAAAGACAAGACTTCCTATCCATGTCTTGTCTACTTGTTTTCATGAAGCCTTGGTGATTTGGCCATGAATTGAGATAAAATATTTGTCTGTTTTTTAGATGTCTCTTCTATAATAAATCTTTCCCAGAGATATTGCCATTAGGCAAATACTAAATGGTGTATCTTTGTTTCAGTGTAAATCTGAGGTCAAGTAACAGCTTGGCATCTTTTCTGGCCCTATCACCTTGAACAAATATCCTCAAATTATATTTAAAGTCATCTAAAAATAAAAACTGTAAATATTATATGCTAATTCTTAACAGTAGGTATATATTGATTGTTAATAGTGAGAATTAAATGTTAAATTCCATGTAAAATATTTCTTAGGGTTCCTAGTTAAGTGAAAGGTATAAAGTAAATATTTGTTCCCTTCTTCTTTACCAAAGAAGAACATTAGAATTCTAATGAAAAATATTCAGAATATATTTTTAGGTTATTTCCAGGTATATTGAAATATACTCCAAAAACACTAAAACTGTCTCTAGGGAAGATGTGTTTAGTTTCTTTATATGTATGCTTTTTCTTTACCTTTCCATATTCTAACTTCCCGGCCACAAAAATGGAACTTTTGTATAGCATCTATTGAATGAATCAATGAAGGTGGGTGAAGAAGGAGCCAGTGAAACATTGCTATTGTATCTCCAGTAGCATATTGTTTATTCATATGCACATTTTTTGTAGAGCTCTGAGGAAAGACACTTGTCTAAGCCTGTTAAATTGAGTATTTAAAAAATGGCATTCATCATAATAAATATTTGTTAGCTGGAATTTTGTTTACGTTGAACAAAATTTGGATTTGAAATTTTGTAAGTAGCTTCATTATTACCCAATGATCTTAGATAAGTCATTTAACAGAATATTAATCTGGAAAATGAAGAAAATGCCTATTCTAATATACATCAGAAGAATAACTAGCTGAGATAAGACACTTGAAGATCTGTAAGCCTTGGTATCAAAGAAGAATAATGTCAGTATTTCTCTTTTTAAAACAGCTTGAAGGAATAAAATATTGCATGAAGTCCTCAGAGAAAATGACAAATGACACACAGGAATATGTTGCTATATTTCTCATCTCATAACTCTGAAATGTACTGGCTTATGATATAAAAAGAGTGTTAACTTTATGCCATGATGTATCAAGCAAACCATATCTGGTTATCCAAGTTGTTTGTTATGAACCCCCTAAAATATAAGTTACAGCTTCAATAGAAAGACTGTAATCTGCTTACAATTAGTAGAGGGAAAAATAGGCAAGAAATGCAGGCAGTTGCTTCCCTGAGTTGATACAGTTCATTCCTGCTTCAAGTTCATCTCATACAAACTAAAAAATCAAATTCGGAAATAAATCAAGCTAAATGTAAAAAAAAAAAAAAAAGGAGGGGGGGCTGGAAAGACACACAGACTTCTCCTGAGGTGGTAGGAGACCTTTCTTTTAAATCTCCGTAAACCAGTGATGGGAACATAGCGTGCCTTGTGAATCTTCAGTCAGTAACATATTTAGGCTTTACTGATACAGAGTCATTGGTCCTGCAGTGAGCAGATTATCGTCAATGGAGTGGAGTTTACATAAAGACACTGACTCAATGTATAAATCAGTTATTGGAGCACAGCAAAAGGTTGGAACTGAATTGATAAAATTTTGATGTCCCAATGGTTGCTGACTCATCCGTGTTTTGGAGCAGCAATAGCATTGCATTGTGCAACAGGAAACCAATCTTATCAATAGCTAATGTATAAAAAAGCAGCACAAACCAAAGGGAAAAAATGGTAGGAAAGTAAAGAA
This sequence comes from Myrmecophaga tridactyla, assembly GCA_004026745.1. NCBI lineage: Eukaryota > Metazoa > Chordata > Mammalia > Pilosa > Myrmecophagidae > Myrmecophaga > Myrmecophaga tridactyla. Next base: position 1,278 of record PVIY010051734.1, on the reverse strand, counting down.
ATCTACGAATAATGCCTCTGAAAATAGTGAAATCATTAAGCAAGAAGGGAAACTCTGAATAGAGAGCTTAAAGCCTATATTTAAAACAAGGTGGGGACTCAGAAAAACATGAAGCGCAGTTGTGATATCACCCAACTGACATGCAGTTATGAGTACTGGCCTGCAGTTTGGTACAGTCTTTGGCATTCTATCCATCAACAATCTGAATATAGTATTTCTGTCTTTCTTAGAGGTAATAAAAGCCACAGATAGATAAATATAAACTGTAAGCAGTATTTGTCTTCTCTCTTCCACAATGATATAGAATACAGCCACTGGGGAAAAAAAATAGAAATGCTAAGGATAGCAGCTTACTGGAATTGATTATGTGATAATCAAAACTGACCGCCCTTTATATAAGTGCCACTTTCTCAAGCCATGGTAGATACAATAATTTCAACTTGGCTGCCTTGCTTTACCCTACTACTTAGGGGAAAAGAGAGCATCCAGATTACAATATCAAATATCATTTTTTATTACCTCATGTTGCAACAGTGAGTGGTAGAAAGATAATGCAGCAAAAAGATAAGTGGGAAGAAAATAATTTCTCAGCCTAAAATTAATTTTGGGAAAGATATAATAAATTTTGAAGAATTCTTCTGCTGACTATTTTTTATAAAAAGTGGAATAAATATGGACAAAATCAATGGGGTTCTTATAAAGGATCTGATGTCATAATACTATTATTAGAATCGGTGAGAGAAAAAATATTCTAGCTAATTTGTCATAATTTTTAAAGGATACTACCCAGATATCAATCCTAGTCTAAATGAGTCTAAAGCATGCAAATCAAAATAAAAGTTCGGAAAGAACACGCAAAACATGGCACAAAATGCACTTTGTACATGAAATAATAGAGGCGAACAGTTAAAGGTCAAAGGCTTTTACGATATTCCCAGCAGAAGATCCAAGATTGTATGTCCCTCTTAGAGTTGGACACACCGCATATACTGCATACACTGTTATCTCTACCAGTGATGCTGAGGGCATATTAGAGGGACTCACGTGAAGCTGAATGATAAATGCAAATATAGCAGTAAAGTCACCTGGCTAATGATAAAATGAGAAATGGGAGAACAAGAAGATCCTGAGGTAGTGTCTCCCACATCTCAATGCATAATTAGATATGTGACTGTTGGATAAATCCATAATCAGCATGAAGTCAATGTGAAAAGGCCCATCTTTTGTCTAAAATTAATTGGAAATATGAAGTGATAAATAGTTGAACTTTCTTGGCTA
>PVIY010051732.1:0-15523 GCA_004026745.1 Myrmecophaga tridactyla | reverse complement strand
TGGGATGGATACCACAGAGATGCTGGGGCTGAACGCCTCCGCCTCGTGCTGAGTGCAAGTCCCGCCCCTCGGGAGGTGGGGGCCGTCCTGGGACTAGCGTGTCAGTCAGGCCGACCCCCCTCGCGGGGCCTGCCCCGCCCCGCCCCGCCCCAAGCGGCGCGGAAAACTTCTGAAGGGAGCCGCGTGCCGCGGGCGCCTGAAGCCGGCTAGCTGCTCTGCTGCAGAGATTCATGCTGTGGGTCTCTGGGGAGCTGCGGAGCCAGGCCGTGAGGTCAGTTTGGCGAAAGGGCAGAACCTCTTGCTCCCCGGGAGCAAATAGGGAAAGTTTTACTTCTTTCTTTCTAATTTGGATGCCCTTTATTTCTTTTTCTTGCCTAACTGCTCTGGCAAGAACTTCCAGGACAATGTTGAATGACAGTGGTGACAGGGGCATCCTTGACTTTTTCCTGATCCTAGAGGGACAGCTTCAGTCTTTTGCCATTAAGTTGGATGTTATCTCTGGGCTTTTTATATATGTTTTTTTATCATGTAAGGAAGTTTCCTTCTATACCTGGTATTCCAGCTGTTTTTATAATGAAGCACTGATGGATTTTGTCAAATGCCCTTTCTGCATCTGTTGAGATTGCCGTATTTTTCCTTCATTATACTAATGTGGTGGAATACATTAATTGATTTTTGTATGTTGAACCAACCTTGCATACCAAGGATAAATTCCACTTGAACATGGTGCATGATTGTTTTGGTATAATGTTGGATTTTGTTTACTAGTATTTTGTTGAGGATGATTTCATCTACCTTCATAAGAGATATGACTCTATATTTTTCTTTTTTTTTGGTATCCCTATATGGCTTTGGTATGGGTGATGTTGGCCTTATACGGTGAATTGAGGTGTTTTCTCTTCAGTTTTTTTGAAGAGTTTGTGCAGAATTGTAGTTAAGTCTTCTTGGAATGTTTGGTAGAATTATCCTGTGAAGCCACCTGGTTCTGAGCATTTCTTTGTTAGGAGGTTTATGATGACTGATCCAATCTCTTTACTAGTAATTGCTTTTTAGAGATCTTCTAGTTCTTTGTGAGTTAATGTAGGTAGTTTGTGTGTTTCTAAGCATTTGTCCATTTTATATAGGTTATCTAATTTATTGGCATACAGTTGTTCATAGTATCCTCTTATAGTCCTTTTTTATTTCAGTGGGGTTGGTAGTAATGTCCACCTTTTTTCCTAATATTTATTACTTTTATCCTCTCTTTTTTTCTTTGTCAGTCTAGGTAAAAGCTTGTCAGTTCTGTTGATTTTTTTCAAAAAAACAAATTTTGGTATTGTAGATTCATTCTATTGCTTTATTGTTTTTTATTCCATGTATCACCACTCTGATCTTTGTAATTTCCTTCCTTCTGCTCTCTTTGGGTTTAGTTTGCACTTCTTTTTCTAGTTCTGTCAGTTTTGAAATGCAGCCTCTGATTTGAAGTCTTTCTCCCTTTTTAATGTAAACATTTAGACCTATAAATTTCCTTCTCAGCACTGCCTTCATTGTATCCCATAAGTTTTATGTTGTATTTTAATCTTCAAATTGACCTCAAGATAGATCCTAATTTCACTTGTGATTTCCTTTTTAACCTATTTGTTAAGAGTGTGTTGTTTAATTTCCACTTATTTGTGAATGTTACATTTCTCTTTTTGTTATTGATCTCTTTCTTCATTACATTGTGTATGATTTCAATATTTTTGAATTTATTGAGATTTTTTTGGTCCCATAATGTATTATCTCTCCATGAAAGTGAACCAGGTACACTTGAGAAGTGTGGATATTCTTTTTTTGTTGGTTTTCTTTGGTGAAGTGTTCTAAATATGTCTATTAGTTCCATTTGCTTTGGAGTATCATTCAAGTTTTGTATTTGTTATTGATCTTCTAACTAGATCCTCTATATATTATTGACAGTGGTGTATTAAAGTCTCCTAATATCAATGAAGAACTCTCAATCCGTCTCTTCAAATATGTCAGTATTTGCTTGATTTATTTTGGGACTCTGCTCTTAGATGCATAAATATTCAAAATTGTTGCATCTTCTTTCTGAATTGACCCCTTTATCATTATATAATGATTGTCTTTGTCACTCATAATTCTTTTTTACCTAAAGTCTATATTACCTGATATTACTGTAGCTACCCCTGCTCTCTTTTTGTATGCTTCTTGTATGGTATTTGTTTTCTGTCCTTTCATTCCCAATCTACTTGTATCTTTGAACTTAAGATAAGTCTCTTGCAGCCAGCATATAATTGAGTCATGTGTTTTTATCTATTTCTAGCTTTTGACCAGATAGTTTAATACATTTACATTCAAAGTCCTGATAATGCAGGGCTATCTACTGCCATTTGGCTTAAACACTTTTGCACCCCTCAATTCTTCCATTAAGTTTTACTTTTATATTTATTTGACTTTTTGATATACCAAATTGTGTGGATTTACTTTTCTATCTGTATATATTTCTCATCTCTTTTCCTTGTGGTTACCATGAGGTTAAAAATTTAGCATTCTAAATATCTAACAATGATATGTTATGGTTAGATTCATGTGTCAATTTGGCCAGGTGATGATGCCCAGTTACTTGGTTAAGGAAGCACTGGCCTAACCATAACTGCAAGGACATTTCATGGCTGGTTATAAACTAGAAGGCTTGTTTATTAAATCATCAGTCAGTTGATTGTATCTATGGCTAATAGGAGAATGTCTTCTAGGTGAGAAAATCCAACCACTTGGATTTAATTCAAACAGTTGAAGACTTTTAAGGGAGAGGTGAAAATGTCAGCATACACGCAGAAGAGATAACTTTTATCTCTATTTCAGCCAGCCATCCTCTCTTAGGGAATTCATCAGAGACCTTCATCGGAGTTGCCTGCTAGTGACCAGACCTACAGAACTTGGATTTGAGCATCCCCACAGCTGCATGAGACATTTTTATAAAATCCCATATTTACAGAAATCTCCTGTTGGTTCTGCTTAACTCTAACTAATACACCGATTAACTTCAATAGTATACACATATACTTTTCTTATATTTTTCTTTATCCCCGCTGTCATGGTCAGGTTCATGTGTCAAGTTGGCCAAGTGGTGGTACCTGTTTGTCTGGTTGGGCAAGTGCTGGCCTGTCTGTTGTGAAGAGGACATTTCATAGAATTAAATCATGATCACGTCAGCTGCATTCACAGCTGATTCCATTTGTATTCAGCCAAGGGAGTGTCTTCTGCAATGAGTGATGCTTAATCTAATCACTGGAAGCCTTTTAAGGAGGATTCAGAAGAGACTGTCTCTCTTCCTGCTTCAGCCTGTGAGCCTCTCCTGTGGAGTTTATCCACACCTTCCATCAGAATCATCAGCATCACAGCCTGTCCTGCAGATTTTGGATTCTGCATTCCATGGTTACATGAAACACTTTTATAAATTTTATATTTGTGAGTGTTTCCTGTTGATTCTGTTTCTCTAGACAACCCTAACTAATACACCCACCTTTTTCTTTGTACTTGCTACCACTTATATCTTTGCACATTGTATGTAAAAAAATCATAGATTTATCATAATTTCATTCATTTTTCTTTTAGCACTTGTAGGAAATAAGAAGTAAAATTACATACCAAACAATACACTAGCTCGGTAATACCAGCATTATAATTACCCGAATGTTTAACTTACCACAGGTCTTTATTTCTTTATGCTGTTTTGAACAATTGTCTAGTGTCCTTTCCTTTCACTATGAAGAAGTTCATATAGCTTTGCTTGTAGGGTACATCTAGTAGTGACAAACTGCTTCATCTTTTGTTTATCTGGATATGTCTTAATCTCATTCATTTTTGAAAGAAAGTTTTTTCCAGATACATAATTCTTGTTTGGTAGCTATTTTCTTTCAGCACATTAAGTATTTCAACTCACTGTGTTCTTTCCTTCATGGTTTCTGATGAGAAATAGAAACTCAAATTTGTTGGGACTCCCTTATACATTACACATTGCTTTTCTCTTGCACCTATCAGAACTCTCTCCTTGTCCTTTGCATTCAATTATGTGATCAGTAAATGGCAGGGAGTATATTTTTGTTTATCGTGTTTGGTGTTCCTGGGCTTCTTGGATGTGCATGTTCATGACTTTTGCTAAGTTTGGGGAGTTCTCTGTCATTATTTCTTTGACAATTCCTTCTGTCCTTTTCTCTTTTTCCTCCTTCTGGAACTCCCTTAATGCATATATTGTTACACTTGATGGTGTTTCAGAGGTCTCTTAGACTGCTTTCACTTTTTATCATTCTTTTTTCTTTCTGCTTGCTAGTATGACTCATTTCAATTGTTTTGTCTTCATGTTCACTGATTCTTTCTTCTACCAGCTCCAATCTACTCTTGAAATCCTTCTGGATATATTTCATTTCAGATATTGTTGCTCAACTCCAGTAGTTCTGTTTGGTTCCTTTTTAAATTTCCTGTCTCTTTACTAAGATTCTCATATTGCTCATTCAATGTTTCCCCTATATTCTTTTATTCTTTCTCTCTATATTTTTTCAACTCCTTGAACATTTTTAAGGTCATTATCTAAAGGTTTTGCTTACTATGTTTACATTCTTGTTTTCTTTAAAGTTGGTTTCTGGATTTTTTATCTTCTTCCTTTGGATTGACCATGATTTCCTGTTTCTTGAAAATTGTACATTTTAATTTTTAAATGTTAACTTTTGGATTCATTCCTTGAGATGCCTGTTTTGATTTTGTAACCAGCTGGTGATAAGACAGAGATTTGTTTGCATTTTAGCCTTTCTGTCTGGAACGCCTGTCAAAGGCAATTGTAGTGTGAAGGGTTTTCCCTACTTTAATGGGTCTGTGTCTTCTCCTGGATTTTTGCTTGTTAGTTGTTTTGAAGTTCTCTTGTATGTAAGAGTTTGATTTTCCCTCTGTTTCCCAGGCAGCAAACATCCCTCTCCTGGCTGTTTGAAGCTGGCAAGCAGTTGCTCCTGAATGCTGCCTCTATAGTTTCTTACCCTCTTTTCATTGCTTCAAGCTGTTTTTGCCTGGAAGTTAAATTCTGGGTTGAGAGACATGCGTGAGAAGACTTTCCCAAGTCTGTCTTTCCTGCCAAAACAGGACCAAGGACCCATGACCGTGGCTCAGAGCACTCCAAAATGCCCTGGATAGTGGATCAGGAAAGACTCCAATAGCCTCTTTCACAACTACCCAAAGCTGAGCTTTCTTGCCCTGCACAGCAAATGCAGCTCTTCATTTAACTGTCCCCCACAGTCCTAAGGAAGCACAGTGTCTTTAAGTTGCTGCCATTATCCAGGGCAGTTTGAAACAATGACTGTCACCACTTCCTCTGTAGGGGTAGGTTGAAATAATGGCCACCTAAAGATGGACCCCAGCAATCCAAGGTCACTAATCAAAAGCTGTGCTAAGTCATCAGCTATGCCCTCCCTTCATCTTGGGGGAGAAGATTTCTACACCCCTTTCTGTCACCAGCAAGCTGGACACCACAGTGACCTGTAATAAGAATGAGGGATGGGTGTCAGTAGGCACCATGAGGTGAGAGCAATTTTCTGTTTTTTGTAAACATTTATCAGCCTCATCCTCCCACCCTTCCATGGATATTATACAGTGTTCTCACCTCTGGAATTTCAAAATAGTTGTTTCACACAGTTCCTACCTATTCAATAGTTTTTCTGGTGTAAAGACTGTGTCTTGGCTATCCCTACTCCTCAATTTTGTAAAATTCATTTTTGATCCAGCAGTTTATCTCCTACATACTCAAGAAAAGTGAACGTCTAGGTCCATCAAACTCATGTATAGCAATTTTTTAATGAAACTTGTTTTTCATAGTAGCCAAAACATGATAACGAACAAAATGCCATTATTAGAAGAATGAATTTCTAAATGATGAACAGTTCATCTGATTGAATAGTACCAGAAATGCACAAAAAAAGCCATACACACACTGTTACACATATTGAGTTGCCTCACCATATTATATATGGTGAGCAAATAAGTCAGCTACAAAAGAATATATACTGCATGATTCTATTTTTATGAAGTTTCAGTATTCCTATTAATCAGTATCTGTGGTCAAAATAATGGATACTTGCCAGAGTATTAAACAAGGGAACAAAAAATATATATTCAGACAAACTAAAGCTAAGAAAGTTCAAGACTATCAGCACAATTGTACAGGAAATGTTATCAGGGTTTTCAGGATGAGGGAAAAACATCTCAGCTGGATATACTGGATGCAGGAAGGAATGAAGGACACTGAAAGGGTAAACATGTGGGTTCAGGAAGTTGAGAAAATACAGCTTGCAAAAGTTCAGAAAGCCTTTAATTGTAGTTCTGGGCTATGAACATAGGCTTTTTGGCTGTAAAGGCAGTAATGTTAACCACAGCCAATTTCTGTTTAGGGGAAATGTTGAGGATTAGAAGTTCCTCTGTGGGTAAGTTTTAATAGAAAGAAGCAAAATTAGTCTCAATAACTTAGAACTGTGACATTGATAAAATAATTATGAAATTTCCTTTTATATAAGTCATCTAAATCTATATTTAAAAACAGTCATCACGTTTAAAATAAATCTATGGCCATGTATAATCATACCTGACATTTATTTGGAAGATTGTTCATATGAGTGATCTGTCAACTAATATTGGAAACAAGATAAAATGTAATAAATTGAAGATGGATATTGAAATTTCTAGGGAAATATATAAAAATGAGATAATATTTTATGACTGAAAAGTTACTAGATTATAAAAAGTAAAAATACATTTTATTTAATCTAATAGGAGAAAAATTGGACAAAGAAAAATTGGAACGGAAGCAAACAGAAAGCATGATAGTAGACAGAAATTCAACATGTACTGCTGGGCTGGTTTGAAGCTGTTATGGTCCCATAAAAGATCATGTTCTCTTAATTCATGCCCATGGGGGCAGACCTATTGTTGGGTGTGACCTTTTAATTTGGTTGTTTCCATGGAGATGTGACCCAGCCCATTTAAGGTGGGTCTTAATCCCCTTGCTGGAGTCCTATATGAGAGGATAAAAGACAGGGGAAACTCAGAGCTATGGGATGCTAAAAGAGAGAAGGAAATGCCTAGAAATATTTTAGAGACAGCTATTGAAACCTGAACGAGGAGAGAAGGGCCAGCAGAAGTCACCATGTGTTTTTCATTGTGACAGAGGAACCCTGGGTGCCAGCAGCCTTTCTTAATAGAAGGTTTCTTCCTCTTGATGCCTTAATTTGGACATTTTCATGGCCATAGAACTATAAATTTGTTAACTAATAAATCCCCGTTGAAAACCCATTCCTGGTATATTGCATTTTAGCAGCTTTGGCAAACAAAAATAGATTTGGAACTAGAGATGTGGGATGCTGCAATTTGCAAATTTCCAAAAATGCTGGCATGGCTTTATAAATGGATAAGGGGAAGATTCTGGAAGAATTGTGAGATGTTTGATAAGAAAGGTCTAGATTGTTTTTAAGAAATTATTGGTATGAATATGAATGCTAAAGGTGTTTCCAATGAGACCTTAGACAGAAATGATTAATATGTCATTGCAAACTGGAAAAACGCTGACCCTTTTTAAAGTGGCAGAGAATTTAGCAAAATTGACTCCCAGTGTCAGATGGAAAGACAAATTTGAAAGTGATAAGCTGAGATACTTAGCTGAAGAGATTTCCAAATTAAATGTGGAACATGTAGTCTGTCTTCTCCTTGCAGCTTATAGTAAAATGTGAGAGGAAAAGGATAAGCTGAGAGCTAAACTCGTGGGTACAAAGAAGCCAGAACTTGATGGTTTGGAATATTCTGGGCTCCTAGAAAGTGCTAGTGCCCATGTGTGAATTTAACCAAATATAGGAGAATGTTGGTAGGAGTCAAGACTGGAAATGGAATTATCCAGAAAGGATTTGTGGAAAGTCCTACTCTCTGATGACTGGGATCCTTGTTTGCTGCATTGAAAACCAACAAATTTGTTGCGGGAACTATATAAACAGAACCACATTCGGTCTGGACTAAAGGGGACATAAAAGGGACAGATTGAAAGAAAAATGACTTCAAAGGCAGAACCATGGAAGCTAAAGTCTCAAGCCACTGAAAACAGAACAAGGAGAGAAGAATCAGCAGATGTCACCATGTGACTTTCCATGTGACAGAGGAACCCCAGATACCAGCAACCTTTCCTCAGAGAAAGTATCTTCCTCTTGATGCCTTAATCTGGACATTTTCATGGCCTCAGAATGGAAATTTGTAACCTAATAAAACCCCATTAAAAAGTCAACCCATTTCAGGTATATGGCATTTTGGTCACTTTGGCAAACTGTAACAACTACTGATCACATTAAATTTAAATAAACTAAAGAACCCAATTATAACAAAATTTATCAAAGTGAAATGAAAAAAATAGAGCATATAAACATAAGTTTTTCACAAGTAATAATATCTAAAATAAATAGAAAAGATAGACATTGAAATAATATTTTGAACAAGATGGAAAAATATGTAATGCAACACAAGCCAAAAGACAGTCATTGTAGCTATATGACTGAATTTTGTAAAACAATGTAAACCAGAGGCAGGAAGTATGACTCAATACATTAAGGAATGTTTCCTCATGAGAAGGAAACTGATTTAATAGAAAGACATACCAATTTCAAATTTGTAGACTTATGACAGCTTCAGAACATACTACATAAAATGACATAACTGAAAGAAGAATTTCTAAAGCTCTGAAATCATAGTTGGGGATGTAAATACCATTTAGTATATACAACAATTGACTAGCACAGTTGACTAACTTGTCCTACTTAGCACATATAGATTATTACTCACAGGGTACAGAATTTTTTCCAAGTGCATTTAGAGCATGTATCAAAATGGTCCAACATATTCCAGCTGTTAAAATCATGATTTTGTTGTCTGAGCACAGAATCAAAGTAGAAATCAATGACAGAAATGTAGTAGCATTTCTAAGAAATATGGAAGGGATTCTGCTTTTCTGGAGCTATCTGAAGCCAATTATCTATTTAAAATTCTACATGGGACCCTGGGCAAAACTGGTGACCATGTGTCAGAGGTTTGTGCTGCAGTTGAGGGCTATCACTGCATACAACAGCTGAGGTCGCCATCAGGGCTTCAGAAGGGATTGGACATACGTTGTGGTGGCCCCTGTCCCATGCTACCCACCAACTGTGGCATCCCTGGCTGCCAAGAGCAAGGCAGCATGGTAGTGGTGCTGGAGCAGTGGTAGGCAAAGGTGCATGCAGTCCAGTTGGTGGATCAGAAGCTGCAAATCAGCTCACAAAAATCTTTACCTGTTCCATCTGAAAGTTTCAGTTCTGAAGTGACATAGATGGGTTTGGTAAAAAATGGTTTCTTTGTAGGGGTTTCTTTTTTCTTTTTTTTTTAGAAAGCATAATGCAAAAGGGTTGCTTTTTGAACACCTATTGGTGGAAACTTTGTTTATATTGTTAGTATTAAAACCCTCATCATCATCTTGTTGTCAGTAGTCTCCTTCATCTCCGGGCACCCAGCCCTGGCTGTCCTGTGAGTCCACACCCAAAATAATGTCACATTGGTCAACTTTGTGGATGAGTGGATAATACCTGGAGCTAACCTCCATCTTCATCCTGCACTCTTATCTAACACTCCATATGGAAAATAGTTGTCATTTCCTCAGTGATGGTGTATCTTACAGAGATGGTTGTAATGGTGAATGGCTAGTGTAATTTTTATTTCACTTTGTTTTGCTTTTTGATGGTAGACAAGATGGAATTTTAGCTGTTTAAGCACCAATCCAAATTAAAAGCATCTTGGACTTTGTTTTTCCTTCCAAACTAAAAGTAAGATCAAGGCATGTGCTAGGCATAAGATTGATTTGCTGCCTCATTTCATCCAACACCCATATTAGGAAAAGGTCTGTCACCTCCTAATCCTTTTCTCAGGGCTTGGGTTCTCTTGATGCGATGGAGAGCCATTGCAAGGTGCTTCTGAACTTTTCCAGCCTAGAAGTGAAGGATGACTTGGCCTGGTTCCTGCTATGAAAAGAGAGTCAGCCTCATTTTCTCACTGCCTCAGAGATAAAAGACAAGATTCCTAAACAGGAAATTTTAGAATTTAGAACAGTACCCCCAAAAGGTATATGATTGTGTGGCCACCTGTGTCCTCACCACAGTAGTTGCAGAATCCCATGTACACATGTAGAGCTGATACCCAGGCCTGACTCAACAAGCTGATGACTCAGTCTGAAAACTATGTAACTTGCCTTGAAATATTTCCCAATCAATAAGCTCACAGGAAATAGCTTGGTTTTAATGTCTTGTTGGGTTTTGGTTTGCTTCACATAGCTTAAAGTGCCCTTTTTTTTTAAACCATTTTATTGTTTAGTATAACATATATTCAAAGCAAAGAAATTTAAAAAAGCAATAGTTTTCAAAGCACTCTTCAACAAGTAGTTACAAGACAGATCCCAGAGTTTTCTCAGATTTTTCCTTCTAGCTGCTCCAGAATGTAGGAGGCTAAAAGGTCTAAATATTTTTTTATTATCACAATCAACTTTTTCCCCCTTTTTTTGTGAAAAATAACATATATACAAAAAAAAACTCAAAAAATTTCAAAGCACAGAACCACAATTAGTTGTAGAACATATTTCAAAGTTTGACATGGGTTACAATTCCACAATTTTAGTTTTTACTTCTCGCTGCTCTACAATACTGGAGACTAAAAGAGATAGTTTAATGATTCAGCATTCCCATTCATTTGTTAAATCCTATCTTCACTGTTTAACTCCACCATCACCTTTGATCTTTCCATCCCTCTCTTTAAGGGTGTTTGGACTATGGCCATTCTAAATTTTTCATATTGGAAGGATCTTCACTCATATGGGAGGGAAATGGAACTATCTCATGTTCTGGAGAGGCTGGGCCCTCTAGGTTTCAGTACTTATCTAGACCAGGGACCTATCTGGAGGTTGTAGGTTTCTGGAAAGTACTCTAGTGCATGGAACCTTTGTGGAATCTTATATATTGCCCTAAGTGTTCTTTAGGATTGGCTGGAATGGTCCTGGTTGGGGGTTGGCAGGTTATGATAGGTAGCAAGGTCTACTTGAAGCTTGTGTAACAGCAACCTCCAGAGTAGCCTCTCAACTCTATTTGAACTCTCTCTGCCACTGATACTTTGTGACACTTCTTTCCCCTCCTTTTGGTCAGGATGGAATTGTTGATCTCACAGTGCCAGGGCCAGATTCATCCCTGGGAGTCATCTCCCACATCACAGGGAGACTTTCACCCCTGGATGTCATGTCCCATGTAGGGAGTAGAAGGTGCCTTTCTTTTTACTTTATTTTGTAGGACTTGTTCTGAATGTGGAAAACAAGTCCAGAACATGCTCCCACTGACTGTTACCTTTGCCCTAGGCTATCCCAAACTTTTATGCTCACATTAAGAAAGCAGGTGCTCCCTTGGAATCTCTGGGGTCTTTTTGAGGCATTTGAAGTAGACATAAAGAGTGGTTGCATCTCCTTCCTTAATCTTCCTGGTGGTTGGGATGTTTTTTATTACTTATGTGCTCTGCTGTTTTTAAATGTGAACTTGTGTGCAAATGTGCAGATGCAGTGTTCTTCTTACAGATTGAAGAAGTGTTATCCACTCATCCACAATGTTGACCAATGTGGCATTATTTTGTGTGAGGACTCACAGAACAGCCAGGGCTGGGTGCCTGGAGATGAAGGAGACTACTGACAACAAGAAGATGATACAGGTTTTAATACTAGCAATGTAAACAAAGTTCCCACAAATAGGTGTTCAAAAAGCAACTCTTTTGCATTATGCTTTCTAAAGGAAAAAAAAAAGAAGCTGCACATACTGGCAAAAATGCAGTTCATGAAGTGCATGGTTTACCCGCAGACCTTCTCAAGGAATGCTGACCAGGCAGAATGCACCATGGCTTCACCAAGATCATGTTTCTGTCGGGCCTGCAGCATCCGAGCCCGCCCTGGAGCTGGTCGCCCTGAGAGCAGTTGTGTGTGGCTGCCCCTTGCAGGAGTCCTTCTACCTACAGCACAAGCACCGCGCGCCCTCTACCAGACCAGTAAGGTCCTGCCTCCCTCTTCTTGGACCAGCTGGTAGCCACCTTAGCAGGGTGCTCAGCCTATGCAACCCGGTGCTAGCCACAGCCGCCCTCAACTGTAAATGCCCAGTTCACTTCTACTGGTTGTGTAGTGAAGGAATTATTTCTCATGATCTAGTTAATAATTTGAAATACTAGATAAACCTTACAAACAAATTTGAATATCTAAGCTTCCAGAATTTGTACCTCTGGATTATTTTTTTCCTATAAAAATCCCTGCCATGAATTGTAAGCCGGACAAATTCCGTTATTCAAATAATATAAAACTACCTTAGTCATTGGCTCGAAAACTGTAGGTTCATGCTGTTATGATCACACCCTGTTTCATTTGTTACCTGACAAATTCAAAAGGCTCTTGAAAAAACCCAGTGACAATCAAATAAAAGTTGTTTTCAAGCTGCTGCTATTGCAAGCCTTTCTGCTTGCCCTGGAGCTATGCATCAAGGATTCTGGAGTGAAGCAGATCTTAACCAAACTTCTATATTCCAGGGCCTGATCACGGACAGAAAATACTTTTCCTTTTTCTGTTTAAGTTAATTACTTTGGCATTGACTGCACAAGTTGATTAAAATAACCCTCGTAAAAAAATATGTTGGGGGACACAAAATAAATCACACAAAAAAAGACAAATCACAGACTTTGGAAAAGTAAGAACAAACATTTGATTCAAGATTTTGGGAATACTTAAGAAATTTAATTGAAGGAACAATAAAAAGATTTGTAATGATAAGACTTGTAACTCTCAAGTATTAACTGCATTAATCTTGAGACCAAAATTTCTCATGTTAATCTGTAATTAAGTTTTTCATTTTGCTAAAAATATGCCACTGAAAAGTTTTATTTTAGATAGCAGTGTGCCGATTTAAAAGTAGTTATATTTATACCTGGCCAACTGATAAATGCTCTTCAATACCTCAATTGAGCTCTCTTCAATACCTCAGTGTTAACATGTTCAATTTAAAAAATTAATACAGGGGCAATCATTTAAATGCTTAAAAATAAAAGTAAAATGGATTTCCCCCTTTTTTTGATTAATAGCATGGTGTACAGTGTCAGAGGATTATTCAAACCCCCCAAAACATGGCAATATTTTGTAAGTATAGGAAACTCAGGCCTATAGAAGTTGTGACTTTCTCTAGATGTTAATAATAAAATTAATAAGTTATATTCAACTTACATTCTTATCACCTATTAGAAGTAATGTTAGTTAACATATTTCATTTAGTGTCATTTGCTCTAACCCATAGATTAGGGAATTAGCCTCAAAATGTTTCAAAATCAATTGCCAGTTTGTTAAATTGTTAATTTTCTTGACTATTAAGGTTCATTCAAGCCATTTTTAGTGGGGAACAAAGTACCTTTCTATGATCATGCTTTTAATTCTTATTTTAAATAATCTCCTATTAAAAATATATAAACTACTTCATATTTATGATAATCATACAACAAACGATTGCTGTTTTTAAGTTTTTCATTTATTTTTCTTTTATAAGGTAGAGAATATTTATTAATAGATGCTTCAGCCTAGAAGCCTAGGGATTGTTTACCGCAAATGATTGCTAAACTGAAGGACTGTCATTTGAAAGGTGTAATTCAGTTTGTTTTAAGTGCTCTATCTTCAGCACACTACTTACAGTTTACCCAGAATGCCATGTAATTTTACTACACCATTCTTTTATTTAACCTGTTTCCCCAAGATTGGAATATTGTTGTCTACCCTTGGCACTGTCTGCACCAAACTGTCTATTACATCCTTTCATCCTTGAGAAAATGCAAAAATATAGAAATCTACTGTACCATGCTGTAAATAAAATGGTATATTTTAGTCTTAACTCTCACATTCTAATTTACCAAACCTCATGCAATTATAGTTATACACTCAATTTCTTTTTGTAAAACAAAATAATAAAAGTATGCTTTATATCTGAAATTATCAAGGGCAGTTTTAATTTTAAAAATCTAATGTGAGAGCAACTATATTCTAATAAACTAGACAATGTAGATGAAATGGAAAACTTCATAGAAAGGCATGAACACCCAACATTGACTTGAGAAAACATACATGACCTCAACAAACAAATCACAAGTAAAGGGATTGAATCAGTCATCAAGAAACTCCCAGAAAAGGAAAGTCCAGGACCAAAAGTCTTCACATGTGAACTGTACCAAGCATTCAGGAAAGAATTAGTACCAATCTTGCTCAAGCTCTTCCAAAAAAAATTGAAGAGGAGGGAAAGTTACCTAACTCATTCTGTGAAGCCAACATCACCCCCATACCAAAGCCAAACAAAGATAGTACAAGAAAAGAAAATTACACACCAATCTTACAGACCAATCTCTCTAATGAAGATAGACGCAAAAATTCTCAATAAAATATTTGCAAATCAAATCCAACAGCACATTAAAAGAATTATACACCATGACCAATGGGATTTATTCCAGATATGCAAAGATGGTTCAACATAGGAAAATCAGTTAATGTAATACACCATATCAACAAATCACAGCAGAAAAACCACATGATCACCTCCATTGATGCAGAAAAGGCATATGACAAAATTCAACATCCTTTCTTGATGAAAACACTTCAAAGGATATGAATAGAAGGGAACTTCCTCAATACAATAAAGTGTATATATGAAAAACCCACAGCTACCATCATCCTCAGTGGGGAAAGACTGAAAGTTTTCCCCCTAAGATCCAGAACAAGACAAGGATGTCCACTGTCACCAGTGTTACTCCACATTGTGTTGGAAGTTCTAGCCAGAGCAATTATACAAAAAAAGGAAATAAAAGGCATCCAAATTGGAAAGGAAGAAGTAAAATTCTTACTGTTTGCAGATGATATGATGCTATATGTTGAAAACCCCGAAAAATCCACAACAAAGCTACTAGAGCTAATAAATGAGTACAGCAAAATGGAAGGGTACAAGATCAACACTTAAAAATCTGTATTGTTTCTATACACTAGTAATGAGCAATCTGAGGAGGAAATCAAGAAAAAAATTACATTTACAATTGCAACCAAAAGAATAAAATATTTAAGAATAAATTTAACTAAGGATACAAAAGACCTATACATAGAAAATGACAAGGAATTGCTAAAAGAAATCATGGAAGACCTAAATAATTGGAAGGGCATAGTGTGCTCAGGGATTGAATGACTAAGTATAGTTAAGATTCAATTCTACCTAAATTGATTTATAGATTTAAAACAATACCAGTTAAAATCCCAAAAACATACTTTGTAGAAATAGAAAAACAAATAATCAAATATATTTTGAAGGGCAGTGTGCCCTGAATGGCTAAAAATAACTTGAGAAAGAAAAATGAAGTGTGAGATCTCACATTACCTCACTTTAAAGCATATTACAAAGCTATAGTGGTCAAAACA
>PVIY010051731.1:0-15531 GCA_004026745.1 Myrmecophaga tridactyla | reverse complement strand
GTCGCACTGCCCCAGTCCTTTTTTTGAGACCTCTTGATTCTGTGCTTTTGCTACCCTGTCCAGCAGTTGGTGTTTGTCAGCCTGCAGCTCTCCACCTGTGGAAATTGGTGTCGTGCCTTTAATTCTCAGTAGACCCCGTCCCTGCCAGGGTGTGGCTGATATAGAGGCTGAGGTAGAAAGTGGACTTAAGCTGTTTCTGTTTTCCAGCCCCTGGGTCTGAATTCTGTAAATGAGAACCACCACTTGGGCTGGACCCTGCCCCCTTTTCTTTGGAAAGATATGCCCTTTAGGGAATTATCCCCTTTAGTTGAATTGTTACTTTCTCTCTCAGACACCCCTTAACTCTGCCCTTGCCTGGGTCAGTGCTGACAGTTGCAAATTCCTGGTGCTTCTTTAATGGGATATTAAGAATACTTTTTAAAAAATCCTGTTCAGAGGCAGGCCCCAGGCTCCAGGCTGCATGCTCTGTGTTTGCCAATCAAGAGTCAGATTTTGTACCCAACTCTGTATGCACCTCTTTACTTCCATTACAGCTTCTTTCCAGTATTCTGAGATCAGGTAACTCAAAGTCCTCTGTTTTTTTGTTGTTCTTTTTCTTCTGTCAGCCCCATTTCCTCTCTACAGGGGGAGACCTCAGAGTTTTTTTCTGCTTGCTCTAAGTTTCTCTGTGCATGGAGCTTGTATTCAGCAGTCCCAATTTGTTAATTAATACTGCACTTGGAGTTTGGTTGAGTTTCCTTCCCTTGTTCCTTATAAAGACAGCTTACTTTTCCATGTAAAAATGTCTCCAAAACAGACTGCCTTGCCAGTCTCCACAGTTTGGGAGATTAACTTACAGTTCTGTGCTGTGAACTCAGCCCTTCCACCCATTCCAGACTGGTATACCATGTGTGTCCAGTCACAGATGTCCCCTATACAGTATTTCTAGATAGGTCCTGCCTGTTTACTAGCTGCCCTGGAAGACTAACTAAATTTCACTCCTTCCTACTCTGCTCTTTGCCCCACCTCCTGATCTATCTTTAATATATAGAATTGTGCCTGGCACTAGGTAGGTGTTCAATAAATACTTGATGAATGAATAAATAAAAGAATGAATGAGTTATCCCAGTGAGTGGTAATGAAGCTCTGATCTAATGTAATATAGAATATATCTCTATCAACTATTCATGAGCCATTCATTTAAAATAATTTTTTCTATTGTGGTAGCATATACAACATAGCATTTCCCATTTTAACCACGTTCTGGTTCAGCCATTCTTTATTTTTCAACAAATCTCTGGAGAGTTACAGCAGCCCATGAAATCTGCTAGACACTGGAGGGAGAGCAGTAACAAAACAATGTGGCTCATATTCTAAAAAGAGTGATAAATTAAGCAAGCAACATAAATAAAACATGCTAGTGAGTGATGACTGCTAAATATAAAAAGTGGGAGAAGGGAAATGGTGCATGGGGCAATTAAATTATATAAAGGACATCCAGGGAAAATTCTTGGAGGAGATGTAATTTGTGAATTTTTTTCATGTAGTCAGAAGCATCTCAGTGGTTTATCCTCTCCATGCACAGCATGGTAGAGAAAAACTAACAATATATGATTCTATTTTTCTTCAGTTTAAACAAAAGCTTCACCATCTCTGTCTCACTGTAACCTCAGGACCTATCTCTTGGGTAGGTTTGGGGAAAAATGAGTGACTCTACTCAAGCCTTGGCAAGGCAAATCTATAGAGACAACAAGGAAATAGGGGGTTGTGCAGGGCTGGGGGAAGAGGGAATTGGAGGAGGGCAGGGGACAGCTAAGGAATGTGAGATTTCTTTTGGGGCTTATGAAAATGTTCTGGAATTAGACTGTGTTGATGGCTGCACAATGCTGTGAATATTCTAAAAAGCCCTGAATTTCAAAAGGGTGTATTTTATAATATGATTTAAATCTCAATTAAAATTGCCTCACCAAATTTCCCACAGTTCATTCACATTGTTACATGCCTCATGACTTCAGTCCCTTTTGTAGCAGCACAATATTCAATCAGATGTATACCCCATCATTCACCAGTCTACTTCTCAGTTGGTGCATCCTTCAGCCACCTGCATTCTTTAGCCATCATGTATAAAGCCTTGAGAAATCTACAACAAAGTTACTCGAGCTAATAAACAAATTCAGCAAAATGGCGGGATATAAAATTAATGTGCAAAAGTCAGTAACATTTCTACACATTAGCAATGACCTAACAGAATTCAGTTAAGGAAAAAATTCCATTCAAAATAGCAACTAAAAGAATCAAGTACTTAGGAATGAACTTAACTAGGGACATAAGGGACTTGTACACAAAAAACTATAAAACATTGCTAAAAGAAGTCAAAGAAGATCTAAATAGGTGTAAATGCTTTCCCTGCTTATGGAAAGGAAAGCTTAATATAATTAAGTTATTAATTCTACCCAAATTATTTACAGATTTAACACAGTACTAATCAAAATTCCAACAATCTACATTGAAGACTTGGAAAAGCTAGTTACCAAATTCATCTGGAAAGGGAAAGAGACCCTGTATAGCTAAAAGCATCCTAAAAAAAAGAAGAAGAAAGTAGGAGGATTGGCACTTCCAGTCTTTAAAACTTAGTACAAGCCACTGTGGTCAAAAGAGCATGGTATTGACGCAAAGATAGAAGTATTGACCAATAGAATTGAATTGAGTGCAGAAATGGACTACCAGATCTATGGTCAACTGATTTTTGACAGGGCCTCCAAACCCACTGAGCTGGGACAAAATAGCCTTTTCAATAAGTGGGCATGGGAGAACTGGATATCAATATCCGAAGAAAATCAAAGAGGACCCTTACCTTACACCCTATGCAAAAATTAACTCAAAGTGGATCAAACACCTAAATATAAGAACTACGACCATAAACCTTCTAGAAAAAAAATGTAAGGAAACATCTTCAAGACTGAGTAATAGGAGGAAGCTCCCTAAACTTTACAGCAAAGCTCAAACAACAAAAGGAAACTTAAATGGGAACTCCTCAAAATCAAATGCTTTTGTACCTCAAAAGACTTTCTCAAAAAGATGAAGAGGAAGTCAATTCAATGGGAGAAAAGACTTGTATATCACACATTGGACAAAGGTTTAATGTCCTGTATGCACAGAGAAATCATAAAGCCCAAAACTGAAAGAACAAACAACCCAATTATAAAATGGGCTAAAGAAATGAATAGGTGTTTTTCTGAAGAGCAAATACAGATGGCTCAAAAGCACATGAAGAGATGCTTATTTTCTGAGCTAAGACTCAGCATCTGGGGATTGAGAAAACCCTCTCGACCAAAAGGGGGAGGAGAGAAATGAGACAAAATAAACTGTCAATGGCTGAGAGATTCCAAACAGAGTCAAGAGGTCATCCTGAAGGTTATTCTTACGCATTAAATAGATATCACCTTGTTAGTCAAGTTGTAATGAAGAGGCTGGAGGAAACTGCCTGAAAATGAAGAGCTGTGTTCTGGTAGCCATATTTCTTGAAGATGATTGTATAATGATATAGCTTTCACAATGTGACTGTATGATTGTGAAAACCTTATGTCTGATGCTTCTTTTATCTACCTTATCAACAGATGAGTAAAACATATGGAATAAAAATAAATAATATGGGGAACAAATGTTAAATTTAGATTGAAATGCTAGTGATCAGTGAAAGGGGGGTAAGGGATATGGTATGTATGAATTTTTGCCTTTTTATTTCTTTTTCTGAATTGATGCAAATGTTCTCAGAAATGATCATGATGATGAATACGCAACTATGTGATAATATTGTGAATTACTGATTGCATACGTAGAACAGAATAATCATAAGTTAAGAATGTTTTCATGTGTTTGTTATATATTTTTAAAAAATTAAAAATTTAATAAAAAAAGAGATGCTCATTTTCATTAGCTATAAGGGAAATGCAGATTAAGAATATGATGAGGTACCACCTCATACCTATAAGAATGGCTGCTATTAAACCAACTGGAAACTTCAAATATTGGAGAGGATGTGGAGAAATTGGGACATTAATCCATTGCTGGTGGGAATGTATAATGGTATAGCCTCATGGAAGTTTTTTGGGGTACACTAATCCATTGCTGGTGGGAATGTATAATGGTATAGCCTCATGGAAGGCAGTTTGGCATTTAATTAGGAAACTAAATATTAAGTTGCCCTATGACCCAACAGTAACGCTACTAGGTATGTACCCAGAAGAGCTGAAAATAGTGACACAAACAGATGTTCGCACACTGATGTTCATAGCAGCATTATTCACAATTGCCAAAAGATGGAAACAATCTAAATGCCCATCAACAGGCAATGGGTTAACAAAATGTGGTGTGTGTGTGTGTGTGTGTATATATATATATATATATGATGGAATATTATGCATCAGTAAGATGAAATTACGTCCTGAAGCACATGACAATGTGGATGACCCTTGAGGATATAGTGCTGAGTGAAATAAGCCAGACACAAAAGGATAGATACCACATGACACCACTTTTATTACCATGGTAAAGGTCAAATTAGAGGCTTATAATACAGAACATATGGGACTTAGAGATACATAGGAGCTAGAAATGGGTGATTGGTTAGTTAATGAGGTTGAACTTAAAAAATGAGGTTGAACTTTTCTTAAGGGAAAAGATAGAAGTGAAGGTCATTCTCTAGTGGGTCTATAAGTAAATTACCATGTTGAAGGTCAATATGATTGAAAGGGGTTATATAGACCTATGTGGGCAACTGATTAACACAGAAATATAACTAAATTCTTGCAAGAACTACTTCAAAGGTATGATTCATCTACAAAGAGTGTTTAAGTCCTGAGTACAGGACTGCTGTTGCGTGCTGTGGGCTATGTTTAACAGAGAAGCATCAGCAGAACCACAGGAACAACAGGAGTAAATAATGGGACAAGGGACAAGAGTTAAGGGGAGATATATATAGATTTAATATTGGCTGAGGGTGTGTTTATTGGTTATCTTTCTCTTAATGAAATTATCTAAAATTGAGAGTATTGATGGACTGTGAGCTTTGGGCTTTATACATGATTTCCTCCCCCCATTTTTTTTAATTCATATGGCATAGGACCTGTGTCTCATGGCTCTTTTCCAAAGCTCTGCCTCCCCAGGACTCTTACCTCCTCCAGAGGAGCAAAAGAAAATGACCAGGTTTCAGGTAAGATAAATTTCAAATTTTATCCCTAAAATGACATCTCTTTTCTAATATTAGACACATGTTTTTCTCTTCTTTATGGAAGATAAAGAAGGACAATAGGTATTTCTTTTGTGTGAGTTACTTGCTTTTTTATTCATTCTATTTTTTGTTTTTGCATTTAGCTTATGTTTTGTTTTTAGGGTTGGTTTGTATCGTCTTCTATTCACACATAGTAGGGCAAAAGTTCATAGATATCAAAACATGAAATTAAAACAAAACCACAGTATTATACTGCTTTCAGTGAACTGTTTTCTCAGCTCTTTAAGAATATTCAAAGTTCTTTAAACAGAAAAGAATGAGAACAGAAGGAGGCTTTGGCCTCCAGGAAGGAAAAAAAAACAATGGACTGAGTAAAAAGAGAGTTAAATGCAATAGACTGTCCTAGTCTTGAGTTTCCTATTATGCTTCCTGGTTGAAGCAAAGCTAATAGCATTGTCTGATGTGGTTCTAAATGTATGTAGTATAAATATTTAAGAAAATTATAAGTGGGGTAATGTAAAAAAGTTATAGGG
The DNA here is from genome assembly GCA_004026745.1 of Myrmecophaga tridactyla. Taxonomy (NCBI): domain Eukaryota; kingdom Metazoa; phylum Chordata; class Mammalia; order Pilosa; family Myrmecophagidae; genus Myrmecophaga; species Myrmecophaga tridactyla. The sequence continues at coordinate 9,789 of PVIY010051731.1, read as the reverse complement.
AAGTAGCATTCCTATACTTCCCTCGAACTGGTAAAATGTTGACAACAATAGACTGTGATATGTGTATATCATGTAATATCAAAGAAACTACAATTAAAGCTACAAAGGAGATTCAAGAGAAGGTGCAAAGATAGTAGAGAGAAGTTCCATATACCTTCCACCCAGTGTCCCCCATAGTTACACCTTAAGGGTCTATAGTACAATATCAAAACCAGGAAATTGATATTGGTGTAATGTGCATCTACAGCTCTGTGTCATTTTAGCACATGTGTAGACTTGTGTAGCCACCACTTGCAGTCCAGATATAGAACTATTCCATTACCTCAAAGACCTCCTCCTGTAAGCCCATTATAGTGACATCCATACTCCTCCCTTCCACCATCCCTTACCCTGGGCAACTACCAATCTGTTGACTGTGTCTAAAATGTTGTCATTTTGAAAATGTTATACAAGTGGAATTAACAATTTGTAAACTCTTGAGATTGGCTTTTATCATTCAATATATTGTCCTTAAGTTCCATCCAAACTGCATGTATCAATAATTCATTCCTTTTATTGCTGAGTGGTGTTCCATAGTCTGGGGTACCACAGTCTGTTTAACCATTCACCCATTGAAAGACCTGGATAAATTCCACTTTTAGGCTATTTAGAATATAGTGGACAGTCATGTATAGGCTTTTGAGTGGACATAATTTTTATTTCTCGGGGATAAATGCCTAGGAGTATGGTTGCTGCTAGTGTGTAAGTATCTGATTACATTTTTATATTGATTTAGCCATACATGCCTTCATTTGATTAATGTGACTAGTATGACCAGTGGACTGAATTTTTAATTTTATTTCATTTTTAATTGATTTAAATGTGCATAGCCACGTGTAGAGCTGGTAGCTACTAAAGTGGACAGCATGAGTCTAAGAACTTTATGTGCATTCAGTTTAATCTGTAGAGGATCTTCTGAGGTGGGTCCCTTTCTGCAGATGAAGAAATTGAGAGTTTAAGGAAAGTCTATGTCTAAGGTCATACATGGTTGGTAAGAGGCAGAGCTTTGGAAATTAAACTGAGGTGTTGTGGTTTGAGAAACTTCTATATTAACTTCAACCCTCTGAGTGCTCTCATAGATGGTTGTCACAGATAGGTGCCATGTGCCTTGAGAACACAGAGGATGATTTATATAACTCCCCAGGAAGGGTGACTGAAGGCCTTTTGGTTTATCAAAGGGTAACAAAGTGACATTCCCAGGTTTAGTGAATGTATGAGTGAGAAAGGAAAGATGGAAGTTATCAGACCCTGTTGGAACTAAATTGAAGCAACAATCTGGGACAATTTGGTAATATCAATCCAACTTTGAAATGTGTATACTCTGTGATTAAAGAATTACAGTTCTAGGGCACTTATTGTAGACATACTCATGGGAGGCAACAAATCAAATATACAGGGATCATTATTATTATTTTTTAAGTTGTGAACCCTTTTATTAGCAACTAAAATAGATGGTATCTGTTGTACAACATGGGTTGTAATTGTCTATAACTGGAGATTTATTATAATCTAATACATATCATTTATAAATGCAATTTATTTATTAAAAAGCTTCCACCATTCTTTGTATACAATTCTCAAAACTATCCTGAAAGCAGAATATATGTGCACAAGTCTGCAAAGAGTATACATTTAGGATATGGTAAATTTTTTGCAGGTTACTTTAAAAAAACTGTCTGCCACAACTGCGCCTTTAAATTGTCATAGTTTTTTTGTTTCTCATATATATTTTTTTTAATTTGCATATGGGCAGGAGGCACCAGGGATCGAACTCCAGACCTCCAGCATGGCAGGTCGGAGCTCTGCCTGCTGAGCCATGGCAGCTGCCCTGTTCCTCATATTTTGATGTCTGCCTGCCTTCCACTGCCATAAACAATAAAGCATTTTTCGAAGAGTTGAAAATAAGGAAGAAGGAGAAAAAATTCTGTTGGTTTGAGGTTTCAGGATCCCCCCAAACCAGGAACAGTATCTTTAAAAGGCCTAGGCTGGGACCCAGACACAGTATGAGTATGTGCAGGTGGCATCCCTGAGGATTCAGAGCTTCAGTGGACTGTGAGTGCTCCAGCTGCATAACTCACCGAACTGTCTTACCAGATTCTATCCTGGCTTGACTGGATAATTAAAATAATTAAAAAAGGAAAAGCTCATATTCATTCCATTCTTCTGGAACTCTGTCATAGCATTTAATAACACCCCAATGGGATGTCTTCCACATACTGTATTATGGTATTTCTTCAACTAATTGCTAAAGAATACAGGGTTTAATTGTTCTATAATACTCATACCCATTTATCTTGATGTTCAGTGGATCTCTTAATCTTCCCCTGGGATTCATCATAACTGTAACAGAACCTTTGGCCCCAAAAGCAGAAATCAGAGTAAACCACTTACTAGGAACTGCTAGATATTTACTGAAGAGTATTCCAAATTCCTGTTCTTTTGACTCACTCAGAGTTCCAGTCAGTACAGGAGTAATGGTAAATGCATCCTTGTGGCTTTCTATGGCTTTACCTGTGTAAGGTAAATGCATTCCAATACTGTGTTCATCTTCATCTGTCTGCAGAGTCATGCATTCACACATTCCTGTCTTCCACAGTTTTCTGCAAATCTTTTGGTCAATACGAAGGTCATACAAAGGTGTCCTATATATATATCCACACTGGAAAGTGCACATTGAGAGAGGGGCACATGATGGGAAGGCCCATGGATGATAATTCTCTTAAAATAGATGGATCCACTTATTTGTAAGCATGGGCAGCACAAGACCCACAAGACATATATCCTGCATGGGGTGCAATAATGACTCTAGCAGGTCTTTTTGTAGGAGGTACTTGTGAAAGCCAACCTTCTAGCTATGCATTCAGCTAAGGTCCTGAGGCTATGTACCAGTTCCTCACATGACTGGCTTCCTGGCAGGCCACCCAGGTTGGACATCTTAGAACCTGTGCCAGGATGAATGAGGAGGCAGCAGCTACAGGAGCTGCTCCATGAGGGGAAAAGAAATTGGGAGGAGGTGGCAACATGAAGGGAATCAGGCCAGCCCAGGAAGAAGAGGAAGAGGTGGTGGTGACCCAAGAGGAGAAGGGAGAAGTGGTGGCAGCTGGGGCAACAGCAGCAACAATCATCACAAACTCACAGCCACTGGAAGATAGGGCCCCCAGGGTGGCCTCACAAAAGCCAGGAAAGCTGTGGCCCTGGACCCCAGAGTTGCCACTGCACCCCAGACTGGGCTAGTCCTTCCCAGGGATTATTTTTTAGTTGCACAAACTTTTGATATGATTGTGGAAAAGTCATGTGTGGAATACGGAAGAAGAGGAAATTACTTAGAGTTAACTCAGGTTTCCCAGGATCCAGAACAGCTTCCCACACATCTGTCTTCTGACTGCTGGCCTTGTTCCAGTGGGCATGGTTTTTTGTTTTTTGTTTTGTTTTGTATGAGGTGTGGTGGGGATCACATTTCATTCTTTTTCCATATGAGTATCCCATTATTGCAGCACCATTTTTTCTTGAATTTTTGTTTTCCTTTTTTGTTTGCTTGTTTCTTTGTTTGTTTTTAGGAAGTGCATGGCCCAGGAATCGAACCCGGGTCTCCCGCATTCTCCTACCCTTGCACCCTATGGACAGTGGTTTTAATATTGACGAGTTGTGTTTCACAATTTAGGGGGCAGTGACATTCAAGGATGTAGCTGTCAACTTCACCAAGGAAGAATTGGGGATGCTGAATGCCACCCAAAGGAAACTGCACCAAGATGTGATGATGGAGAACTTCAGGAACCTGCTCTCTGTGGGTGAGGAGAGGAGCCCTCTGCACTAAATGTTATCCCCCTGGACTGTCTTTCTGTCCTCAGGTCTTTAAGACTTTGGGACTCTTGAAATGCTTCACAGAACTTTAGGATATGACTTTCCTAATTCCTGGGGACAAGTTGTCTAGATCTTATCTATTTTTTCAAATTGCAGTTGTGATATATTATTGGATTATGAAATCAGTTCTTTAGTTGCATCATAATAATATTTGATGAAATAGAATAGAATAGAAATATCATGGCTCCTTAGGAATTACATATTGTGCAACAAAAATTGTGAATAAAAACAGGAAAGAAATGATAAGAATAGATAATGGTTAGAATTTGATGACTTGATGCAGTGATTTACATTAATGGATTGTGTACTGGATCACAACATAAAAGGTATTTATTAGAATTGATGGCCATCAAAAGTTTGAAAAACATTGCTTAGAACTTATATTAGTTTCCTAGGGCTGTCCAAATGACAACAAATTACATAGATTGAAACAACAGAAATATATTATTTTATAGTTGTAGAGGCCAGAAGTCCAAAATTAATGTGTCAGCAGGGCCACACTCCCTCCACAGCTCTAGAGAAGAATCCTTTCAGCTTCTGGAGGCTCCTGGCATTCCTGGCATTGTGGAAGCATCACTCCATTTCCTGCCTTCATCTTCACATGGCCTTTTCATCCCTGGTCTTTTTTTTCACTCCTTCTGCCTCTCAATCTCTTCCAAGGTGGTCACTGGACTTAGGCCCTCTCTCATCCAGGGAAATCTCCTTTCAAGATCTTAATTACATCTCTGTAGACCCTTTTTCTAAATAGAGTCACACTTGCAGGCTACACGTGAAAGCTACCTTTAGGGAACCACAATTCAACCCACTTCAGAGCACATGAAAATTATGGGATTGGAGCTAACATTTAAATAATTTTTGTCATGTTGTAGTCACCTCATCCATATGCCATTTCCTTTTCACAGGATATCAACGCTTCAAACCAGATATGATATTACATTTGGGAAAAGAAGAGGAACTTTTAATGATGGAGTCAGCAATTCAGGATGAACATTCAGGTGAGAGTCGTGCAGCCACATCCCTATAATTAACAACCCCAGTACTGTAGTTCTCACCACCTCTTTGAATACCACCTGGCCCAAGCCCCCATATTTCATTACTCTGCTTTGATTAGAACACCTTTCTCTTTGCCACCCTGCCTCCACTTTAGCCTGCTTACAGTCCATTCTCTGCACAGTAGCCAGAGGAGTCCTTTAAAATCTAAATTAGATAATGCCATTTCTTTGCTTAAAACTGTCTCATGCCTGCCCATTTCACTCAGCAACATCTAGAATCCTTACAATGGCCTCCATGGCCTTTATATAACCCAGCCACCCACTAACTCTCTGAATTCATTTCCTATCCTTTGCTCCTTCCTCAGGCCCTTCCTGACAGATGGGACCGCTTTCTGTTGAGGCTAAGATATCCTGCCATTTAGATCACACACTTGAACCCTTTACAGTTTGTCATCTAAATGAACACTACTCTGAGGTGCTACCTTTGATTGTTCTGGAGTCTTAACAAAAAATTTTTCATTTATGCCCCTAAGTTTACCTTTAGACCATATTTGCTGAGGATGCCCTGGATTTTGTCTTTACTCAGATATTATTTCTTCACTGTAACATCATTTATCATCAAGATATTTAAAGCCAGCAATTATTGAATCCCTTTAGTTTAACAGTGCTACCTTTAGCTAATTTTCTCTTCTCACATTGTATGATAAGCATACCTAGTTTATTAAATACATTTTTTTACTTACCTCATAACTGCAGGCAACAGTGTTGCTAAATTTTCTGCCACTGCATAAGGATCCACCTTTGTCCAAATTCCAGTTTTATTTTCTCACCTCCCTTTAGCTTCTCACCAGCCTTCTCAAAGTCCAGACTTCTTTGAAAAGTCTTTTCACACTTCACTAACACTCTCTTACAAAAAAAATTGTTTTTTAAGGTAAGAGAGTGTTGGTGAAGTGTAAAAAGACTTTTCACTTTTTCATAACAAAAGCCTAAAATTGTGGGAGTGGCTTTCTAGCTTCCCCCTGCTTCCAGTTTCCAAAGCCACTCCCACAATTTTAGGCTTTTGTTATGAAACACCCCAAGTACAAGTCTGTATTAATTACATAATGCTGTATAACAAATTACTCCCCACCCACTAGGCAACTTACTTATTGCTAAATAACACCCCCCCCAACTTAGCAACTTACACCAACAGATACTTATTATCTTACACAGTTTCTGAGGGTTAGAAATTCAGGAGCACTTTTGTCTAACTCACCATCTCATGAAGTTGCAGCAAGGTGTTGACTCGTGCTGCAGTCACTTAAAGGCAAGTTGGGGTTGGAGGATATGCTGCAAACCATGGCTCCTTCATGTGGTTCATGGCCAGAAGCCTCATTTCCTCACTGGCTCTTGGCAGCAGGCATATCCTTGCTAAGTGGACCTCTCACTAGAGTTGCCTGAGTCTCTTCAAGGTACAGAAACTGGTTTTCCCCAGAGCAAGTGAACCACAAGAGCAGAAAAAGCCTCAAGTATTTTATGACCTACTCTTGGAAGTGATATACAATCATTTCTTCCATACTCTATTGATTTCTGAGACAAATTCTGATACACTGTAGGAGGGAACTTTAAAAGGGCATGAATACCTATGGCACTTATTGGGAGCCATCTTATATGCTGGCTGCTGCCGCATTTTTTTGTATGTGCAGTTACATATCTATGAAGTCTAGAAGATAATATTAGTCATCAAGGTTTATCCAAAAATTTGGAAAAGATAATATTAGCCATCAAGGTTTATCCAAAAATTTGGAACAGTTAGATAGCAAAAATTATCAAAGGTTCACTCCCATCGCAAGTGTCAGCTATGGAAATGAATTTCCCAAATATTTTCAGGTTATAATATTCACCAGTAGAATATTGTATACTACAAATTCATCAAAATTAAGGGGAAATTCACTCAAATATAGCTTATGGACATGTTGATTTAATGACTAAATTAAGGAAATAAGGTACCAGCTTACAGATTCCTAATTGGAATAGCAGAGATATTTTCTTTTGCAAATATATTCTGTTTTTCTGAGGACATCCGCTCTTCTCCTTGGGAATTATTAGCATACCCTGATAATCCATCTATCTACAGTGAAAGATCAGTTCAGGTTTTTCTAGATATTTTGCACTTCCTTGCCACATACAGATATGTAGGTTGTACTACACAGCCATTGCTTTTTGGGTTTTTTTTTTTTTTTGCATGGGCAAGCACCAGGAATCAAACCTGGGTCTCTGGCAAGAACTCTGCCTACTGAGCCACCATGGCCTGCCCACAGCCCTTGTTTTGAAATGTGTAATTAACTAGGATTATGTAGATCCCATAAACATGCTGCAAAAAGAGAGGTACAGATTTTAAAGTGTTTATTCTTGTGGACAAAGGGGTAAAGTTTCTCCTGTATTACATATTTGTAGGATATCTTTTTGTTGCAGTGCAGGCTCCTTATTTCCGACTTTGACACGCATACATAAGACTTGGTATAGTTCTAAATGAGTCCCATTAAACACTTGGTGGATAGGAGCCTATTGACTACTTTGTTTCCATAGGCATGGGAAAGCAAAGTCAAGGTGGACTTTCCAGTGGTTGAATAGGTCTTCCAGTGTGGTCTGCATGTAAAATCATTGTTTCTCTGAGCAATCCCTTATGCATGCTATCATCTCTGAATTCTCCTTATCCTTCCAGGAAACAGGAATAAAAATGAAGTTGAGACTCTTCAAGAAGTAGCATTAAGATATGTTTTACATGAAGATCTTACATGCTGGCATATGTGGAAACAATCTACAAGTAAATTAGCCAGAAATCGAGATGCCATAATAAATCCTAAATGCAGAAGGTCAAAGTTGATAAAACAAGGTGATTCCCCCTCTCAGATGTGGGCATGGGAATCTATTCAGATTTCTGAAGATGAGATCTATGTAATGAAGCATCAAGGGAAGAGTACTAGTAGCATTCAAAATACGGAGTTTCCAAATAGGATTGTCTGGGATTTGGGGAGGAAAATATGTCTGAGAGAGTCCCAGAATTATCAAGTACATGTAAGAAATACACTGTGTAAACATGACCAGTGTGTCATGAAAAGGATCTCTTATAACCATGATGGTCATCGGGTACACAGAAGAGAGAAATCATTTAGCCATCATAATTGTGGAAAAGACTTGAAATCATCCCAGCTTAGTTTAATCTACCCAAGAGAGCAAATCTTTGATGAGAATGGAAAAGTCTTCAGTATTGGCTGTAATCTTGAACTTGATCAGCAGTTGCACATAAGACAGGAGCCTTACACATGTGTTGAGTGTGGTAAGAGCATCACTTACAGCTCAGTGCTGCCCACTCATCAGAGTGTTCATGGAGAGAAATACTGTGGAAATGATGGGTGTGGTGAGGGCCTCAGTGAGAGTTCACAACTGCAAATTCAGCAGAAATTCAACACAGGAGAGAAAACCTACAGATGTCAGGTATGTGCTAAGAGGTTGAATCAGAACTCCTTTCCCACATGTGAACTTATTCACACAGGAGAGAAGCCTTATAAATGTGACAGGTGTGGGAAGTGTTTCAGTCATAGCTTAGATCTTAACATTTGCTGTGTAGACAACACTGAAGAGAGATCCTATAAATGTGATATATATGATAAAGATTTAATTCAGACATCACAGCTTCAGGCCAATGAGGGAGCCCACAATGGAGACAGAACATGCAATTGGGAAACATGTGATAGGTTATATAATAAAAATTCTAGTCTTCATCAGAGAACCCACACCAGAGAGAAATCATATCAATGTGAGATGTGTGGTAAGGGCTTCAGTAGGGCCTCAAATCTTCAAGCCCATCATAAAATACATACTGGAGAGAAACCATACAAATGTGACCTGTGTGATAAGAACTTCAACCGTAATTCTAACCTTAAAACTCATCAGAGAGTCCACACAGGAGAGAAGCCATACAAATGTGAGATATGTGGTAAGGACTTTAGTCGAATTTCTTATCTTCAGGTTCATCAGAGAGTTCACACAGGACAGAAACCATACAAATGTAAGACATGTGGTAAGGGCTTTGGTCAGATTTCACATCTTCAGGCTCATCAGAGAATTCACACAGGAGAGAAGCCAAACAAATGTGAGATATGTGGTAAGGGCTTTGGTCGAATTTCTAATCTTCAGGTTCATCAGAGAGTTCACACAGGACAGAAACCATACAAATGTAAGACATGTGGTAAGGGCTGTAGTCAGATTTCACATCTTCAGGCTCATCAGAGAATTCACACAGGAGAGAGGCCATACAAATGTGAGATATGTGGTAAGGGCTTTAGTCAGACTTCACATCTTCATGCTCATCAGAGAGTTCACACAGGAGAGACACCGTACAAATGTGAGGTATGTGGTAAGGGCCTTAGTCGAATTTCACATCTTCAGGCTCATCAGAGAGTTCATACAAGAGAGACACCATACAAATGTGAGATATGTGGTAAGGGCTATAGTCGGAGTTCAAATCTTCAGTACCATCAGAGAACCCATACAGGTGAGAAACCCTACAAATGTGATTCATGTGGTAAGGCCTTCAGCTCAAGTTCATATCTACATGCCTGTGTTAGTTAGATTCAGTTGTCAACTTGGCCAGGTGAGCATACCTAGTCTTGTTGCTGCGGACATAAGCCAATGGTACGTGAACCTCATCTGTTACCAATTACATCTGCAGTCAGCTAGGAGGCATGTCTGCTGCAATGAGTGACGTTTGGCTTAATTGGCTGGTGCTTAAATGAGAGAATGCAACGTAGCACAGCCTAAGCAGCTTGGCATTCCTCATCTCAGCACTAGCAGCTCAGCCCAGGCCTTTGGAGATGGAGGAAGAAGTCACCCCGGGGAAAGCTGTTGGAACCCA
>PVIY010051730.1:0-15533 GCA_004026745.1 Myrmecophaga tridactyla | reverse complement strand
AGTGGGGACAGGCGGTAGGACACGGGTGGGGGGAGGGGCTGATAGGCCTGTGGGCTCCGATAGCTAATAATAGCAGTAATGATTACACACCAGTTCCCGGGTGCCTGGAACGTGCCGAGGCTCTAAACCAGCCTCCAGTTGATGGCAGTGCCCTGTGAGGTGGCTCTTGCTGGCCAGCCGTGAGTTAAGAAATGAGGAGACCGCAGTTGAGTGGCCGGCCCAAGGCACACAGCCAGCGAGTGGCAGGGTCAGGACTCAGGCCCACGTCTGGCTGTCAGAGGGCCACGTAACCCACGGCGGTAGGTCCGCCACGAAGCTGATGAAGCCCAAATCTCAGCGCCCTGCCTTGTCAGAGGAATCGTGCTGAGACGGCCAGGGGAAGCTGACTGTAACCAGGAAGTATTTCTGTTTAGTGTTTCTAAAACTCTAAGTCTCAAAAGAAAAGTGCTGGCAGTTTGTGATTGTTTATTTTCTTATTGTAAATAAACATTCGCTTTTATGATTGAAAAAATATCTCTAAAAGATGAGGCATTCAGCCATCAGAGAAGGTGACAAAAGAAAATAGCATGCTTATTAAAAATTCCATATAGTTTTTGTTACTGAATCATGGCGTGATGAGAGAGAAGTAGGAGTTATTGTGAATAAGTTGATATAGCATTCTAAGGAATTTGAACTTTATCCTATCAGAGGCTCTCAGCCTTAGCTGTATATAAGAATTGGTAACTGTATATAGGAATTGGTAAAATTTAGAAACGACCAAAGCAGCTTTATTTTTAAAAAGCTCCAGAGAAGCTATAGAAGTACTTGAAGCCAGAAAGTGACATAATCAAATCAAATTTGCACTTTAAAAGGTATTTCTAGTTTAAATCGAATGAGTGAGACACTTGCTAATTTACCATAATTTGCTTGACCTCCTATTGTATGACATTAAATTTCTAGGGTCTTTTAAAATATGTGTATATGTTGAGTATATATAATTAGCTATTATCCAAAAAAGCACTTTTTAAAATCTATCTTGTTTTTTAATTCTTTTGCATTATTTCACTAGTACAAGAGTAATTCTCTTAGGTCAAAGAAATGAGTAGTTTTGGCTCCTGGCTATGTATTATGATCAATTTACAGTATTACTCACTCTGTGATGGGGAAAATATGAACCTTAGAATCATTTTGTAGATTTAAAAAAAACTATTAGGATTTGCTATCAGAGAGTAATAGCATTTTCAAATTAGTAGTACATTATTGCATTTTCAAATTAGCAGTACATTATCAACAGTGTTTATATCATGTTTATGCTAAATATTTTACATTATTTAACTGAATGATTATTAACTAAATTTATCTTTGCTAGATTGATGAACTCCCAGAAGGAGCTGTGAAGCCTCCAGCAAATAAATATCCTATCTTCTTTTTTGGCACCCATGAAACGTAAGTCAACAGAACACTTAAAGTTTCAACAACTCCAATTTGATTCTACTAGATTACATCATTTATGAAAGATTTATAGCTTTTTATATATTGTCAAAATCAGTATAATCAATTATATAACATCACCAAGCTTAGTAATGTACTTTTCTTAAGGTAAAGATTTCCCATCATGGAAGTCTTTATGACTAAAAGCAAATCGTTGCTTTTGACTGTCATTTCTATTGCTGTTTAAATGTTGGGCATCACTCTGAAATATCCTTTAGGGTATTTTGAAGTCTTAGGGTAGTTCGCTTACCACCCTCAGTAATTTCTGTTATAGCTCTTATCTGTTTACTTTCTAGAGAAACTTCTTCCATTTGTCTTTCACAGAATGAAGTTATATTTTTTCAGGCTCTTTCAGTTTGCTGAACCCTAAAGCAAACATCCCATCTTTTTAAGGTTTTCTAACTATATTGGTTAGGGTATAGTCTGAACTGCAGTAATAAAGGAACCTGAGCATCCAATATCTCAGATAACACAGACATTCATTTCTTTTGGAACAGTCCAGGTGGGCAGGTAGCAGGCCAACAGGCAGGCCACTCTGCCCTGGACCTGGGCTCCTGCTGTCAGGAAGCTTCTGTCTGACATTCCCTTTTAAAAGGGGCTTTTAAAATGTGTGTGTATGTATAATTAGCCATTATCCAAAAAAAAAGCACTTTTTTAAAAGAAAAATCTATCTTGTTTTGTAGTTCTTTTGCATTATTTCACTAGCTCAAGAGTAATTCTCTTAGGTCAAAGAAATGAGTCATTTTGGCTCCTGGCTATGTATTATGATCAACTTCCAGCAATGTTCTCCCTGTGATGGGCAAAATGTGAACCTTAAAATCATTTTGCAGATTAAAAAAAAAAAACTATTAGGATTTTTTTAATTAAAAATTTGTTTTTTCACCCTTATCTGTTTATTAAAAGCCTGGCTCAGCAGCACATGTCCGTCTTTGAGCCACAGGGAGGGCGAAAAGAGAAGGATGAAGGGCAAGCTTGAAGAAGGTTACACGCCTTCTTACATTGCAGGGGCAGGAATGAGACGGGGCTGCGTGCAGCCATGATGGAGCTGGGAAACTGTCTCTGGTTAGGCAGCTGTGGCCTGCTTGAAAAACGTGGGAGGAACAGCCCATTAACAGGAGCGAGAAGAGGAGCGGTGACGGGAGGGTAGCTGGCCGTCTCTGACACGCCGAGCATTGTGTCGTTACTTACGACAAGGAAAAGATGGAAGAGAAACTGCAAATGTGGAGAAAAGATAAAAACTACCTCAAAATCTTAATAGTCTGCAAATTCGGGATTCTCCCTTGGGTTCATTTGGATGTTAATAGAACTAGGCTGGAACTATTTCTTATCTTAATGTCTCTGCATTCTGACATCTTCATTCTTATCTGAAAAGAACCCTCCTTCTTTCTCATCCTCGTGTGAGAAATTGTTCTGTTTCCTTCAGGCAATTAGTTTTTGTTTTTTTAATCTAATAGATACTGTGAATTATGTGGCTGATCACATTTTCCTCAGAGAGATTGCTAGAGAGCTAAGAATGGAATGGTTCACCTGCATAATAAGTGCATTGGGCTTTGTGATATGTGTTTTTGTATTTGCCTCACTTTTGCTTCCATTTTACGTCTGTAGCGTTGGTTTGCTTTTTCTGTAGGACCTGTTTCCAGGTGATCTGGTTGAATTTATGGGATAAGGTGGAATTTAATGAAAAAGCCCATCAGCTTTCCACTGTGTACACTCAAGTCAAGCCTTTACTAACGTCACATGGTTGTTTCATTCTTAGGAGCATTTATTTTCCAGGCATTCTGTTAGGCCCTGGAAATAAAAAATGCCCTTAAAGAACTTGCGGTGTGGTGTGTTGTAAAGAAATCATTCCAGTGAATGGTGCATGGAGTCTCACAGAGCTGTTTCCTATAACCTCTTTAATGTTAGTCAGTGCATCATTCAAAGCCTCAATTCAGTAAAAGCAGTTCTGCCAAGTACCAGTATCCATATGTGAGGTTTTGCAAGTTTGACCATCTAAGAATAGATTTAAAATATCTGGAGAATGAATTTTGTCTCAGTTGAATTTTCACTACATATTGGTTCCCTGAGCCTGATAGTAAATGCTCTGGGAAGTACCTAATATTCCACTTCTCTCAAGACAGAAATCATGTCATTGTTCTCACCCCTGTTTATACATTGCCCAGCCCAGTGCTGGCCAAATATCTGTTAAATGAATTAAAATTAATTATGAAATGAATGAAGAAAACAAACCCAAAGATTTGTGAAATGTGAGGAACTTAAAAGAAGGCGGTGTTAGCTCTGCATGCCCATCAGCCAAGGGAGTAACCCAGGCAGGGTCAGAGTTCTCTGTAGTGCATGGCTTTGATTCTCAGACAGGCAGGGACTGGAGCCCCACGCTCTCCTGCTCCATGGAGCATCGCTCCAGTCATTTTAGGCTGGACAGTTTTCAAGGCAGCCTTGTCCAGGGGAAAAAAATCCTTAGAGCACATAACCTTGAACTGTTTTATTTTCTGCCCTTCTCTTTAGATCTGTAAAACATGTAGCAAAATAACCAATTGAGAGGGGATTTGATGTATGGAATTATCTATAATCCAGAAGAAAACAGGGTTATCTACCAAAAATAAGGGTCTGTTTTAGAATAGTTCATTCCTGGGTCCCTCTTACTGGTGTTAGATAATGTGACCAGTTGCCGCTTTAAGCCCTTCCTGGGGATGGTAGAGGAAGCCAGTTATTTGTTCAGAGAAGAATGCTTTCTGATCTTTGTAGCAGGAGGGCATGCATCTCATAAATCTAGAAGTGGTTACGGAACAAGATAAAAAATAAAGAAGGGCAGAAATTATTAACTCTTTCATCAAAAAAGAATAATCATTAACCCTGACTCTTGGCGTCATTAAAGTACAGGCTCTGGTTACATCAATAGCTGTCTATTTGTGTGGCTCTCAGGCAGCTTATTTCACACTTGATTCCTGGGCCAGAGTCAAAAGCCAGAGTTTAATATTATTCATGACAGATTCCTCGAAAGGTAAAATAGCCGTACCTAGAGTCCATTTTTTTCTCATGTTTAATTTGTCACGCAAGATATTGACATGCTTTTTGATTAATACATTCAGTAACTTAATAAAATTACTTCTCATTTCGATGAGATGGAATCATGCTGAGTGAGCAATTAAAGGTAAATAAGTAGAAAAGTTTTGGTGACTCTTTAACAGCCCTGGGGTCAGAAAGCTTCCCCAGGGATTTTCATCCACTCAGAGTTTTTGATCAACAGATCAATGTTAAGGGACTCCACTGAAACCCAGTCAGAAAATAGAATTTACAAAGGTCAGCAGTAAATTGTTAATCTATAGTCTTTAGATATCAGCTCTTTGCAGATGATATACAAATTTCTATCTCCAGCTCACGCCTGTCCTCTGAACTCTAGAATCATGTCTCCAGCTCCCTACTTAGCATTTCTGCGTGGGTATCTGACTGGGATTTCAGACTCTGTGTATCCAAAACATGCCTGTTCTCCCCGGGATATCTCCATCTCAGTGCTCCGCCCTTTCCCTCACACGCCACACGCAGCCCATCAGCACATGTTGGTGGCCCTTTCTGAACAGTGGTTTCCGACCCTGACCACTCCTCACGGTGCTCAGCTCCCGCCCTGGCTGAGTCCCGTCACTTCAGCAGTCTCGCGTTGGCCTCCCTGCCTCCGCCCTCGTTCCCAGACCTTCAGTCTGTTTGCCCCAGCAGCCAGCACGTTCCTCTTGTCATTCTCAAAACCTCACTGAGAGTCCTTCCGGTGGCCTCCTAGACCCCTAAACTCTGTTGCCCACCCTTCTCTGACCCCGTCTCATTCTGCTCTTTCTTCGCCCATTTTGCTCCACCACACTGGCCTCTTCTTTTTCTCACGCACACTAGGCAGGGTCTCCTCAGGGCCTGTGCACTGCCCCTCCTTCAGCTGCTCTGCTCCTTCCCAGATGAGTGCCTGGGTCACTCCTTCCCGCCTCTGGTTCTTTACATTATGCTCCCTGTCCAGTGAGCCTTCCCTGGACCGTGTATCTAAGACTGTAAAACCTGCTCCAGTCCCTCCCATCCCTCTTCCTTGCTTCCCTTTTTTCTTTCACACACATGCTGTGTTTATCTATCTTTTTATCTGAACCCCACCCCCACCCCATGTACGCTCCAAAGTGGCAGAGGTGTTTATCTTTCTCTGCTTTGCAGAATTCTCAGCACCTCCGGAATAGTGCCTGACACATAATAGATGCATAGTCAGTGTTTGTTGAATGAATAAATGAATCTTAGTTTGTGTAAACTTCATTCGTGTCGGCCAGGATGTGACCCATGTGTCTCGTTCACCAGGTCTGTCCTGGGTGATTATCCTGAAGACTCAGGCTTGAATACCCAGCTCTTTTAGCCAGCCCCAGCATTTTTTCTCATTCATTGTTTTCTACAACTGTGATTAACTTGGGATTAGGTTTAAACTAGATAAGATTCTGTCTGCCTTGCCACTTTTTTTTTGGCATTGTGCCATATTAAACACTAATAAGTTTTTTTATTTATAGAAATATTAGTGAATAAATAGTATAAGAGTTCATATCATCACTGTGACTCTCACAAAGCTCTTCTACACCTGTGCTACATTAGCACAGCTAAGTCTTAATTTAAGTTAATGATTAAAGTGGTCAAAGTAGATTTCTTTAATGCTGCTTGTGTTAACTAAACGTCGATTTTAAAATGAAGAAGAAATGATTAATTTTAAAGTAAAAATCAAAGTGCCATCCAGGATTGCTGACTTCTGTGCCCGGCTTTACACTTTTTCTGCCTTGAAGGATGTGTCTGAACCTCATGATATGTGCTAACTCAAGAGTGTTTACATAGACTTTAGATTTGTTTACTGAAATGCGCTAGGACACCTTAGTTGCTATTGATACTTAAAACATCTTACATTCAAAGACCATAGGGTCAATTATATTTCTAATATATCTCTGCAGTGCATTTCTAGGTCCCAAAGACCTTTTCCCATATAAGGAATACAAAGACAAGTTTGGAAAATCAAACAAACGGAAAGGATTTAATGAAGGATTGTGGGAAATAGAAAATAACCCAGGAGTAAAGTTTACTGGATACCAGGTAATGGCTTACCTCACTGTCATTCACTGTATCTCATTTCTTTGGGTTTAACTCTTTTTTGGACCTTTCTTATATGTCCTTTTTACTAGTAGTTACCTTGTACCCATTTGCAGTCAGAATTTTTTTTGGCTTGAATGTAACTATGTTAACCAGACTTTAAGTCAAGTGGTCACCGGAAAACTGAAGTTATCAGCCCTTTATTCTGAAAATCTTTTTAAAATAAGCTGATTCCAAATTAAAATAGAGCAATTCTTTTCAGTCTGTGTTCTTTGTGGCATTTCTTTTTTTATTTATTTTTTAGTTATTTATTTTTACTGATCTGTATTGTATATTCACATCCCATGTAATCATCCAAAGTGTACAATCCATGGCTCACAGTATTTCGTATAGCTGTGCATTTATCATCACAATCAACTTCCTTGCAGCATTTCTAAAAAAATCTCATTAGCTGATATTTTATTTCTAAGGCAATTCAGCAACAGAGCTCTTCAGAAACTGAGGGAGAAGGTGGAAATACTGCAGATGCAAGCAGTGAGGAAGAAGCTGACAGAGTAGAAGAAGATGGAAAAGGCAAGAGAAAGAATGAAAAAGCAGGCTCAAAACGGAAAAAATCATACACTTCCAAGGTTACTGAGAAACTTTTTCCATTGTTATTACTGTTACATGCATGTTCATGAAAAGTGTCTAGATTATTTTTAATTCATTTATTGGGTACTTATACTAGATTCTGTGGTGCTCTCTGCCTTTTAAAGCAATAATTTAGCAGAGAACAGGACAAGTAGCCTTAACTGTGAGAGCAGTCTGCCTTTTGACTGTTCACGTTGATTTGGCTGCCTGTTTGTCAGAACTTGCCACCTTCTCAGCTGGAGGAGGGCTCATCCTAAGGCAAGGAAGTACGAGTAGCTGTGCCTCCAGTAACCTCCGGATGAGCTCTGGAGGATTTCAGAGTACAGGAGACTCTGTTTGATTCAGGCCTGTGTACTATATGTGTATACATACACATATGATCTCTTATTTGTCTTTCTGCTTCAGAGAATGTGCTTTGGTTCTTTATTCACTCAGCGTTTGTATTTCCTGGTCACCTATTCTATGCCAGATGCTATACTGGGTATATAGTGATATGAAAGCCATGTGTCGATACTATTACATGCCTGGGCTACCTGAGGCAGCTTAGTCAGTTTAGGCTGGCACAACGTAATACACAGACGCTCCATAGGCAATCATAAATTAAATAAAATCAATTCAAGAGGGTCTTTCAGTAAAAAAGTTCATAATGCTAAAAGAAATTCAGCCTAAAAATAGCTCTAGTTCGATAGGGAAAATTCTAAATATTTTGGTTGTCATTTGTAAACTTTATCCCCACTCAAGGCAAATTGAACATTTTTCATTAGGTACACAGAAAGTAACACTGCATTCATATAATTTTACTGGTATGCAAATGGGGAGACTTTATTGACTGCCAAAGCAAAACGTTGATAATCTGATAAACTCTTGGTTTTTAAAGGAGTTTCCTAAGTGCATCCAGCCTTACACTAAATACCAGAGTCTAAATGGAAGTGATTTATACAAGTATTCAGTCAGTTTTCACAGCATCATAGCTTGTTTCAGTTGCATTTCTGAATTATTGCATGAAAAACTTGGACTTCCAATTTGTAATGTGAGATCACGTCACTCCTCTGTTGAAAACCATCAGTAAGTTATTGCTGCTTTTGGAATAAAATCCCGACTTCGTAGTATGTCCTGTAAATCTACATGACCTGGCCATTGCCTGCCCCCCCCCACCCCTTGACATCCCACTCTCCCACCTGCTCACCATTCTCCAGCCACACCTGCCTTCTTACAGTTCTGGACGTGCCACCCCTCCTGTCTCGCAGCCCCTCTGCCACGTTCTTTCCCTGTGCTGCCCGTGTGGCTGCCTCGTCCTCCCACACTCCCCTTTCAGGTCTCAGCATAAACGCTACCACTTCAGAAAGGCCTGGCGGTCTGTCTAAAATAAGTCCCCCACTCTGTCTTTCCCTGCTCTCATCCATTTCTTCACGCACCTTTTCATGATTTAGTTATTATTTGCCTGTCTGCTTTTATGCTCTCTCACCCCTCCATTACACTGTAAGTTACATGACGGCAGAGATGGGGTTGGATTTCCCCGCCATTACCTCTTTAGCCATAAAGGTATGGATGACTCATATTTGAACCATAACAGACACTGGAAAATTACAAGTGAAAAAGACTTTACATGCTAAATGGTTACTGAATACAGTCTGGCTAGCCTTACAACAAACGAAGGGGTTCATGATGGTACAGGTTACCTTAGTTAAAATAACAATGACAGCGACACCTGGAAACACCTATCAAGACCACCCTGATGAAACAGATGAAGGGTCCTTCCCCATATTACAAGCTTTCCAGTTATAAGCTTCCGAGGTTATCAGATATAGTTGGCTGCCAAATTTCTTATAGAATACTGAATTTGATTCTTTAGTAGAACTATTACAATGCCCTACTTCTAGTCTCTGTATACCAAATTCTCATAATACTTATAAAATCACTTAAAATTTACCCGTAAATATCCTTTACAAGCATCATAAATTTTAGGGACTTGTACAGTATTAAGTATAAAAGCTAAGGCCAAGGACTATTGCTTGAGAGTCACTGTATAAAGCAGTCACCACATTTCAAACCTGCACTGTGTTTACTAGAAGAACAAAGAATATTTCACTCTTTACTGTCATAGTTGATCTTAGTTTATCTAAGTGGAGACACTTCACATTAGATTATTAAATCCCTGGCTTTCCTTTGTGGGGGGGAAAAAAGTGTGAAAGCCTTCACTTAGAGCTGACATTTGGGCTTTGTTGATAGTTTCAGTTAAACGAAATAGAAGCAACGTGATTATATATCTATCCCATTATTACATGGCTAGAAGGTATTTTTTCTTAGGAAGTTGCATTTTAACAAATTGATGGAGGAAGCTCCAGTTTTCTCATCCAGTTCTGGAAGACCAAAAGCGATGGGACTAAATTATTTCTGCCTTAGATTTTATTTGCCACATGCTTAGAGATTCTTAAAATACCTCAAAGAGGAACTATTAGCAAGTGCTGTATTTTATTTTCTTCAAAGTGAATAATTAGGGCGGCTCTTTATTATTTTAATTCTACTTTGGCCAACAACTGTTGCTGCAGTTTTCCTCTTCTAGAGTTCATCTAGATTTCAAATACAAGATGACAAGAAAATCTGGTGTGTTTAAAAAACTATATGTAATTAGGAAGTTAAAGTTGTTTTTATCACATGGTGATGCAAAAGTTTTGTCCAGATGATTCCTTGAGTCTCATTAACCAAACAACTTCTGCAGGTGTCCCAGCATAAATATCTGTACATGATTTTGTACGATTCTCCTCGTTTCCCTAGACCTCGATTTCTACTACCAAAAGTGATAGGGAAGAATGAGGTGATCTGAAGGGAGGTTTTGGGTTCTGTGAAACTCGTGTGGTCTCACTCACGGACATTGCACCTTCCTAAGGCGTCCGTCTGCCCTGTTTGTTCGTTGGCAGAATTCTGGGGGTGTGAACGTCTCTTTTCTGCCTTTAGTGTCACAGTGCCACACCGCCAGAAAGCACTGAGAGCTTGTGCCGTCCACCTCCACGGCCTTTCCAGATGATCAAACTCAGGCCCCGTGAGGTGGAATGGCCTGTCGAAGCCCCCCTCGCCCAGCTCTGGCACCCTGTGTGTTCTAGCTGTAGAAACGGTATCCAGTCCCAAAGGCTGGATGAAGTCAGTACGTCCGGGTCTCTTACTTACACTTGTGCACTTGGATTTCCACTTTTAACTATAATTTTTAACTGGCCCAAACATTTAGAAATCCTCTAAACAATTCCGGAAACCTCCAGGAGATGAAGATGACAAAGACTGCAAAGAAGAAGAAAACAAAAGCAGCTCCGAGGGTGGAGAGGCCGGTAACGACACAAGGAGCACAGCCTCGGACCTGCAGAAAGCCGGTGAAGGGGTAAGGGCGCACGCCTGCCGCTTGCTCACTCGCCACTCACTTAGAAAGCTTTTTGCTTCAGCACGAGCTCCGTGTTCAGCATTGGTAAATGTTGTGTTAGTTAATAGAGAAATATTCTCAGCCTATTGTACGCATCTACTCACAGCTCCTAAGTAAGTGATGGGATGCTTAGAATATGAGAACAAAAGAGAGCCAAGTGGGAAATGTACCTGCCTGTCAGTTCGGAACTATCTGAACAGGTTTGTTCTTTCTTAAAGTGAATCCAACTTCAGAGTCTTTTTTAAGATGTGAAGTAGTGAAATAAATGCCACCTTGAAATTTGATATAGTGTTTCTTTTAATACAAAATCAGTGGCATGTTCAAAATAAGGTATTACTACTGCTCTTTTCCTAGAGGCAGAATGTAATTTAAACTCCTGTGGAGACTTTAGATGTTTAAATACTGTTATTTGTAACAGCCGTGGGGACAACTTTTATGCTTAATTTTTATTAACCTCTGTTAACTTCAAAGTCACAAGCGACTGCACCATTGTGAAAGTGTTACTGAAGGGAAGTTTTGCCCCAGGAATATCTGTGAGTCTTTGTTCTCTGAAGACTAGTTGGACAGCAACAAAATGTTTTAAAAGACTAACCCATGAGATATATTGATGTTATTCTTCTGTTAAATTCTGGTTTCAGTGAGTTCTTAGCTGTTTAAGTCAGTCCTGTTTACCTCCGAGCTCTCTTCTCCTGGAACCCTCCATCCACGATCACTCCCCCGGTGTGGGGTTCTGAGTGTTCCCTTGCTCGGTTCTGCCTTACTCTATTCCCTGCCCGCCCTCCTCTGTCCAGTGAACCGGCCTCTGGTTTTGCCTGTGGGCCTTCCAGGGCGGCTGCCCGCCCACGCGTGCTGAGGACCTGAGCACCTGCCTCACTTGATTTACTTTTTACTCTACTTGCTTCCTTCATTCAAGGTCACTTCAGTATGCATATAGCAAGAACTCCTGCAGCTTTTCTCCCCTTTGCTGCCAAATTCATTTCTAGCTGCACTTCCTGTGTCGGAAGACAAAGTGCTCTGCCCCATGCTACTCCACGTGCGGTTTGTGGACAGGTCGCACCAGCATCCCTGGGGGCTTGTGAGAAATGCAGGCCTCAGGCCCAACCCAGACCACTGAGCCAGAACCCGCATCTTAACCGAGTCCCGGATGATTCCCGTGCACAGAGAGGTGTAACAAGCACTTCTTTACTGCCAATGGCCAGGACAGCATCCCCTCCTCCGTCCTCTGTGGCCACATTCAGCCAGCTGCCCCTTCTCTCCTGTACCTTTAGCTTCTTGTCCGCTGCCGCCTCCTCTGCCTGCAGGTAGTCGCAGGTCCCCTCAGCCTTACAGACGTCTTCCTCCAGCCTCAGCGCCTACTCTTCCCCTTTCTCTTCACCACGAACTTCCTAAGAGAGTTCTCGTTCTCCCAAGTCCACTCCCTCTCCCACTATTCCATGCCTTAACCCATTGTGCTCTCATTTCTTCTTTGGCGTTTCATAGAAACTGCTCTTGTGAAGGCCCCTGGTAGTCCTCTCATTACCAAATTCAGTGTGTCCATTCATCTTCATTTTACCTTACCTTTGAAGCAATTAATAACATTAGCTACTTTCTCCTGACAGCCTCCAGGTCCACCGTCTCTTCTCCTTCTTCTCCTGGCTTTCCAGTCTCCTTCTGGAGCTCCTCTTCTCCTCCCACCGTGTCCTTCTCATCCACTCCCGTGGTTCCAACTGTTCTATATTACAATGACTTGCCACTCTGTAGCTCCTGCATTCTAGATTCATTTTCCTACCTGCCAGCGAGACCGTTTCTACTTGAGCATCTTGAAAGCACCTCAGAAAATGGTAGTGGCTACTGGTAGTAACAACAGCAGCAGAATCAGAATATTAGTGGCTAATGTTGGCCACGTAACTGTGCTAAGTGCTACACACCTCATTTAATCTTCTCATAAAACCTTAGGAAGTAGGTACAGGTATGTCTCCACCTTTTAGCCAAGGAAACCCAGGTTGTAAGAGTTGATTTCCCAGCTTGAGCTCCTTTCATTTTTAGTCTGTTTTTAATACATTTCTTGAATATGAAAGAGTATGTATATACTGTTACGTAAGTTATAAAGCATAATAACAAACATCATGAGCCTACCATTCAACCTCAAAACTAGAATATAACAATAATATATCTAATTGCATATTCTTCCCTTGTCCCGTCTTCTTTTGACCCAAAAATGACTACTATCCAGAATGTTGTATTTATTGTTTCCTTTCATTTTTAAAATTCTACCCTGCACAAAGCACATAGTTATGTACCTAAACAATATAGTCTAATTTTCTTGTTCTTGAGCTTTTTAAGCAATGGTGACATTTACTTACCAGTAGGCTTCCAAGATTCTTCTTTGTGGTCATGTGTGCCAGTAGTTTACTCAGTTTTCATTGAGTATACTACTATTAATTGAGCCGGTCTTCTTTTAATGGACACTCGGGTTGTTTCCAGCTTTTTGCAATTATGAATCATTGCTGTGAACATTCCTTTCTGTTCTAGTTGCTAGCTTTTTCTCTGGCCTTCTTGTTTCATGAACATCCCCCAGGGATGTTTTCCTTCTTCATCTCCAAAGGTCTCTGGCTGTGTGGGCTCTCGTGGTTCTCGGGGTTCTCGTGGTCCTGAAACTTTCTCCGACATGTTTCCTCGTTTAAAGGATTCCAATAAACTAATCAAGACCCACTTGGAATGGATGGAGTCACGTCTCCCTCTGAGGTTAATACCACAGTTGGGTGGACCTCGTCTCCATGGACATAATGTAATCAGGTTTCCCTCCTGCAGTGCTGTGCAGGGGTTAAAAGAAGAGGCTGCCTCCACAAGATGGGTCAGGATTAAACTATGGCTTTTCTAGGGTACATGATCCTTTCAAACGGGCACACCGTCCGTGTCTCCAGTTTCTTTAGAGGAGATAACTAAGACTAGATGCACTAGTCATGAGTTCACAATTTTTCCTAAGTAGTTGGGCCAGTTTATATTCCAATCAGGAGCATATAGGAGGCCGCTGTGACCCACCCAGCGTCATCAGACTGTTTAGTTTGGTCAGCATAGTGGGTGTAAAATGATACTTCATTTTAGTTTTAATTTGTATTTCTCTGATTAATAATGAGGTTGAGCTTCTTTTCCTATGTTTGTTAATCACCCATGTTTCTTCTTTTGTGCAGTACTTGTTTTATCATCTACAGGTTTGTGGCTAGTTGCTTCATTTTCTTTATGATAGTTTTGTGGAACAGAAGTTCTTAAGTAATATTATTGCAGTCAAATGTAGTAAACTTCTTTTTGTGGTCACAGTTTTTCTGTCTTTTTAAGAAATTTCTTCTTTTCCTATTGTCAGAAAGATATTCTCCATATTCCCTTGATTAAAAAATATTTTTATTGACAAATCTTCACACACCATACATGATGTACAGCCAGTGGCTCCCAATATCATCGCATAGTTGTGTGTTCATCACCATGATCATTGTTAGAACATTTGCATCACTCTAGAAAAAGAAATAAAAAGAAAAAGAGAAAAAAACTCATATATCCCATACCCCTTACCCTTCCTTCTTGTTAACCCACAGTATGTCAAGCTACCCAGTTTATTTTACCTCTTATCCCCCCTATTTTTAATTTATTTTTATCTATATTTTTTACTCATCTGTCCATGCCCTGGATAAAAGGAGCATCAGACACAAGGTTTTCACAATCACACACTCACGTTTAAAAGCTGTATTATTATAGAGTTGTCTTCAAGAATCAAGGCTACTGTAACACAGCTCAGCAGCTCAGCAGTTCGAGGCGCTCCCTCTAGCCACTACAATGCACCATAAACTAAAAAGAGTTATCTATATAATGCATAAAAATCACCTCCAAGATAATCTCTCGACTCTGAAATCTCTCAGCAACTGAAACTTTATTTTGTCCTATTTCTCTTCCCCCTTTTGGTCAAGAAGGCTTTCTCATTCCCTCGATACCAGGTCCTGGCTTATCCTTGGATTACTGTCCCACATTGCCAGGGAGACTTACACCCCTGGGAGTCATGTCCCACGTAGCGGGGAGGGCAGTGAGTTCACCTGCTGAGTTGCCTCAGAGAAGCCACATCTGAGCAACAAAAGATGTTCTCTGGAATTGACGCTTAGGGCTAATTTTAAGTAGGATTGGCCTATCCTTTGCAGGAATAAGTTTCATAGGGGCAAACCTCAAGATCGAGGGCTCAGCCTATTGACATGGTTGACCCCACTGCTTGTGAGAGTATCAGAAATTCTCCAGATGGGGAAGTTGAATATTTCCCCCTTTCCCCCCAGTCCCCCAAGGGGACTTTGCAAATACTTCTTTATTCAGTGCCCAAATTACTCTGGGATGTATCTGGGTATCTCACTAACCTGGACAAACGAATAAGATCTCACACCCTGCTCAAGATTCCATGTACTTACGGTGTTCAACTAAACTGACCATACGAGTTAAATTAGGCAATGCACTACCCAAAATATAAATTTTCCATCAAATAAACATCTCTCCCTTTGGTCTCATGCCGAAGTTGAAGTTTTAAAATATGGACCATATCATCCTTTACCCTGTATTCTGAACTACCCCAGTCCTGTCCAGATCAGCTTTATTCATATCTCTACTTGAAGTCTGATCACTTTTTCAACTTTTTAAATAGTTCCTACATGTGGTACTGCTGACTTGCATAGCTTCAGAGCTTCTCCTCTGAGTCTCAGGTGTCACATAAATACATGAGGTTTCTTGGAATGGTCAGATTATATACAAACATCTCAGTATCTCAGAATTCAGAATTAACAGTTACTCCTGAATATATGTGACTGCTGTAAGAGCTCAGTCTAGGACCCTTTAACTTCATTTCACCGAGTTTTTATGTTACAGTTAGTCCACATGAGCGAGGCATGATATTTGTCTTTTTGTTCCTGACATTTCGTTCAACATATAT
>PVIY010051729.1:0-15512 GCA_004026745.1 Myrmecophaga tridactyla | reverse complement strand
GAAGGAAGGAAGGAAGGAAGGAAGGAAGGAAGGAAGGAAGGAAGGAAGGAAGGAAGGAAGGAAGGGGCAGTAACACTGAAAATGTGTATATAATTGTGTTTTCTATAAGATTTTTTACTTTCCAAAGCTTGCATATGTTTTTTTAATAATTAGAGAAATATTTTTTCCCTGGCATGTTTTTTAATATTTTATCTTTTAAAAACTTTTGGCTAAAATTATAGTTATAGTTTTCTAGAATGAGATATATCACTTTTTAAATTCTGGATAAATGCTCTTTTTTCTCAGTCTCTAAAGTTGCTGATAGCTCTGCCCATACACTATACACAATTTAAAAGAATATATAGTCTATATGTTATCCTTTAAGTGCCTCAGGGAAAAGGAAAGACATCAATATAAATGCACATCTCCATGTACTGCCTTTCTTTTATATTCAAACAGTTTGAGGACATCTACTTTTTTTCACAAAAATGTTAATAATTAAACACAGAAAGTACCATCTCTTACAGGATGTTTATAGAAAGACTGTCCTTCAAGTTAAAGCATTTTCTCTTAATCTCTAAGTAATTTTGATTCTCTGATCAAAACGAATCATGCCCTCCTGGATGGCTGCGAGCCTGGCTGTTGAGCAGCTGCTGCTTCCTAGCATCACGCTGAAGTCCTGCATGTCACATGACAAGGTCATTGCCAGGAGGTGCCGCAGCTCTGCTCGTCCGCACTGAAGCAGCACACATCTGCCGGCCTGGCCCGCGTGGGAAAGAGATGAAGCCACAGTCAACTGCTGTAAGGCAGGCAGGAGATGAATGGGGTGTGAAAAAGAAATCTATAAGACACAGGCAAATGAATTTATTCTACTACTGGATACTAAGACAACACAGTGTCACCACTGACGCAGTTTCCAATGGGAATAATCTGTCCAGTCCTTTGAGATCAAATAATTTTCAAATTATTTCCCTCACTCCAAGCATATTATCATGTATTTACATAAGTTAAAATTCAAAAAAAAAAAACAAAAAAAGGAAGGGCCAGAATAGCTCAGTGGTAGAGTTCTCGCCTGCCATGCCGGAGACGCGGGTTCGATTCCAGGTGCCTGCCCATGCATTTAAAACAAACAAACAAAAAACACAATAGAGTGTGCACACGATTTGAAATAAACCACTATCTTAGAATTTCCTTTAGTCTTCCAAAATAACTTCAATGTAAAGGGCTCCTTTATAAAATAAGATGGATGTGCATGTGTCCATGTGTTAGTTCAAAGATAAGGGTCCATCCTTTAACAGTTCAGTGGCTTTTTTTGTTGTTTTTAGTACTTTCAGTTTGAGCATTTGTGGTGAGAGGAAGTTGAAGAAAGGAGGACAAACAACATTCCGGGGAAAACTGGTTTTGATTTAAGATGCTCAATGCTAACAAGTATGCCCTCAAATGTACAGTAATAGCAAAGACGATTTGGCTTTGTTTTACTTTCTGAGGGCATTACTTCACCATGGCAAGTATTTTTCATCAAATGACACTGGTTAAATAAACCTTAGCAGAGCTGTTTTTCAATCACAGATGATATAAAGCAAAACTTAGATGGGTAGGGGAGATGTTCATCCACCTTATCTTGGGGCAGCTCTAAAATTGAAAAGGAAATTATAAGAGATGAAGTTGTTTCAATGAAGAAAGTTATCAAAAATTGTCAACCATTTTCTCCTATATATTGTTTGTAAATATTTAGAAAGTATAAAACTGAAACTAAGATTAAACAAAAACTGGATTCAGGATCTCCTTTGTCAACCTCAAATCTGCTTCTCGTCTTCTGTTCAATATTTCAATGTTAACTATCTAGCGCTAACGTGAAATATATGCAGTTAATTTTGTCGTCGGTTTTTTTTCAATGCATGCTTTTATGTAAGGTAGAAAAATGGGTGAATATACTAGTAATGATAGGTCTCATAAAAAGCTAGAATCTTTTTATGAGATAGAAAATAAGGCTATATAAATAGAATAAGGTAAAGAATGCTAAAAAAAATTTTTACTCCTGCCTCAAAGCTGAAGCATCAATTAAAAAGTGAACATTTCAGCCAAATCATCAATTTGAGAGTGTTTTTTCTCCCTCAGAACATATTCTGACATATTGCCAAATAACTATGTGAGTCTCCCCACTACAGAATTGACCAAATTAACAGATCGCTTTAACTTCAGGAAATTTCAAACCAAGTTTGGAGAAAGTTTCAAATGTGCAGGTGGACTGCTTTTACTGACTACTAAACAAATGTGTTAAACATCATGTGATTTGTCCATCATGTGCAGCCTGGGCATTCTTTTCCTTTCAGTCGTTAATTGCTTCTTGAGCTAAATATAAAGCTAAACCAGACTTGTCACTGTGCAGTGTTAACACAGCCACCTTAATAAATTAGTTTTGGGGTAGAAATCTGGGCAAAGAGCCATACATGTTTCAGGTTTTTTGTTGTTGTTGTTGTGTTTTGTTTTGTTTTAAAGATGCTGCCCCCACTTCTCGGTTTCCAGTTTGTTCCTTAGCTGCCTTTGAAACATGCTGTCACTCAAAAATCTGGTTCCTCCTCTCGACTGCTCTGCTTGTTCACATGTAAATATTTTAACTGAAAAAGCAGCTGCTAGTGGCTACATCATGTTGGTAGCTGGGAGTTTCAGCCCTTTACACTTTGACATGCTCAAGATTTACAAAAGAGTGAAATTATGAAAACAGCAAGAAATTGTTTATTTGTGGGAAACAGAAAATGCATGTGAAATTTTATACAGAAGCATCACCTACGGGTCCGATTTGACATTTCTTATCAAAAATAGGGTGGAATAAGATAGGTGATTGTCTTGATGTCCTTTAGCCAGGCACTATGCTGAGCTTGGGGAGGTGGAGGCAAAAGAGTGTCCATCTTTGCCCAGATGGAGATAACAAGGAAAAATATAGGAAGTAGGATCTGAGAAGAAGGGTTTTCATGTTTTAACACCTGTAACATCTTTGTCATACAGCCTTATTCCCTTCAAATTTCAGTTACAGAATTAGAGATAAACATTCCTATCTCACAATGCATTTTTTAAGAATCAGTGACAATGAAAGTGTTTTGAAAATGATGCAACCCTATTCAGATGAAAAGCATTTTTTTTATTGTTGTAGGGTGTTGTTCTGTCCATTATAGTGATGCCAATAGCATTATCTGCCCCAGTTGTGACAAACAAAATGTTTCCAGACATTACCAAATGTCCCCTGAGGGGCTAGAGAGAACCACCATTTGAGAACATAGATATTGTATGTTGACAATGTACATATATGTATGCTTATATGTGCAAATACATGCACAAATATATTCATATATATATATACACAGACACACATATGTATGGATATACACATGTGCATAAAAGAGCAAAACTAAGGCTATAAAATATCTAATGGGGACCAATGTTATTTAAGGAATTTACATAGTAAACAAAGTCTCATAGAAGAAGGATATCTCCATTGGTATCAATAATGTTTAATGGGGCTCTTTCAGGCATTCTTTTGCACTGTGGTAGAGGCAGGGCCATATGATTTCCTGAAAAACCAATATTACCCCTGTTCAATGTGACAAAAATTTGCCAGATCTCATTTGTCTTTTTCCTACCCTTTGTCGGCTCATTGGAAAAGAGAAGATTCATTTTCTAAGTGGAAAGGCAGATTAACATTAAACTTCTAATGTTGATCAGCTTTATTAAACATCTCTGAAATGCAATCTCCAGGTAAATGAATCAAAACACCTGTGGAGCATTTCCATTAAGAGGATCATCTAGAAAATGAGAACATGGAAAGGGAAGAGCCAGCTAGAAACCCAGTTTGAAACTGAGGTCTACCATTCACTAACTGTGACCTGGGACCATACATTAGCCACCCTAAGCCTCAATATTCTCCATTTCAAGAATAAGGAAATAACAGTCTTCACATAAAATGGTACAGATAGGTAAAGCTCTCAGAAAAAATGGCTGGTATGTTTTTATAAGCCAAATAAATGTTACTTTTCCTTTCTTTAATAATAGTAAGCAATTTTTAGAGTTTTTAAGTAGTTTTGAAAATAATTTTGCACACCTGATTTCATTGATCTCCCAGAAAGCCACCCAATGGATTATGTATTACAATTCCAATTTTAAAGGTAAGGACACCAGAACTCAAAGAGGTTCAGTGATTTGTCCAATGTCGCACAGCATTACTATGAATCCCATGAAACAGTCAAACTCATCTTCTGACTCTGGTATCTGCTGGCACCTCCTGCTTTCTCCCTACCTCATGTGCCCTCTGTAGGACTCAAATTTTATCTATATGCAAGAATAAAAACTAGGCATCCTCAAATGCATTTTCCAACTCTAAAAAATCTATTTTCTCTAGCAGATATAATTCTAATTGACATTGAGGCCAGTCGTAGATTTTAACTTGAAGAGTGTTGGTGTGTTTCTGAAATAAATTAAATTAAATCACTGACATTTATTTGGAGGCTAATTATGTTTGAGATACATCACTAGGTGATTTCACCTTTTTCTAATTATTTTGACCTAAGAATCTCTTAAAGAAACAATTTAAAAAGATGCATTTGAACATCTTTATTTTTTTTAAGTTGGAGAGTGTTGGTGTGTTTCTGAAATAAATTAAATTAACTTTGGTCCCATCTTATATGTTATAACATTGAATTGTATATCAGATTGTTAATTCCCATAAAAAGATAGTGGTTACTCAAAAGTTAAACTCTTCATTTATTTCTGCAACAGTGACACTTTGTGTATTTCTAGTTTAATGCGTCACTATCCCAAGGGACTTTAGCCATTAGTGAATGCAGAGCTATTGCTGAGGAGATGCTAAATAAAATTAATGTCTTCAGATTTACTAACCCCAAACACAGCCGTGTACTCCTCTGTGTGTGACTCTGAAGAAGCTGTGCTTACGAGCTTGAAACCCTTGAGAACATAGCATTGTATGATGAAGAAGATCACGATTTAGTAACATCTGGTCTTTTTTGTTAAGCTGGAAAAGGTAGTGAAGATGAAGGGAAATGCAATTATTTTAGCCATGCTGAAATTAATTTGAGAAAGATGACACAGCAGTTATGATTTTTCCTTGGAGTATTCTATCACAATGAGGTTTCTCCTAATGTCTAAGGAAAGAACAACCCAATTTAGACTCCCGAATTGAGGCTTTAAATTGGCTGAAGGTCTGTTGCTTTTTCCAGTAAGATCTATACAGGAGCAGAAGGTATGCAAGGGAAAAACTGTTTTTGGAATTTCTGGTTCTTCTTTCAAAGCTCTGGAGAAAAATTGTAAACTCCTGCTCACAACAGAGAAGTTGGCGAATGTCTTCAAAATGTTAACAATGACTCTCCTTTCTATGTGACGGAGGTAGAAGGAAGAAAGGGGTCAGTAAGTACTGTGGATCCTTTCTCTAGTACTTTCCCTTCTAGGATTCTTTTCTGTAACTCCCAAATTGAAAGGTTCAAGGCAGGATCGAACAGGTTCACGACTCAGTGTTAGAGCCTACCACCCAATCTTGTTTCTTCTGACGTTATTTCTCTCCCTTCTGGGAACTCTGATTTTCCACCTCATGCAGATACAGTCTTGCCCAGTTCCTAAAGCAACCTTGAATGGCCAGCATCCTCAGGCTTAATTATTTGTCAGGAAGGAAGTATGGGAGGGGATTTGTTTTGTTTTGCTTTTTTTGTTCACTAAATCTTGCTTTCCAGCCACAGGGTCTAGGGTCTCAAAATCAGTTTCGTCCCAGCGAATACCCACCATGCTTCACAGTCATTCTGTCAGCTAATCAGACCTAGATCCCATGTACCATCTTCTGAGGAAAACCCCAATTCAAACTACTTTATACCTCCTATGGTAGCTCCATTTGTTTATTCTCAGACATATCGATTATATAGTTTAGCACTTCACCCCTCATCTACCCTAGATAAATTATGTGTATCCTACACAGCTCTTGCCAATTCTGCATTCCTGGGCTGGGATCCCCCTCTCTTCTACCCACAGTTTGGGGCCCCATATCTAGAAAGATGTCCCAAAGCTCAATAGCCAACATTCGTCAAGTATCTGCAACATGCTATATGCATTACTTGATGCTTTATATATTTTTCCCATACAATGACTAATATGTATAGGCATTATTCCTCTGATCTTACTGTGAAGAAGTTAGAGATGAGTAACATTAAACACGTCATCACTATTCAGTCCTTTATCTCCTTTCCTAATAGATACTTTCTCCCTAAGCGTACAGAATATTGAACCAAATGCAATGACCAAAATAGCTCATGGGAATCATTGGAAATTGTGTTGTTTGAATGATGCAAAGTAGTCACGTGGAGCTGGCAAAATGACATCTGACATCCAACTTTTTATAAATGTTTTTATTTGTGCATTTATTGATTTCACAATACCTACTTCTCTTAATTGAACTCATCTGCTTATCATCATAACAACTGCCAAGCCCTGATGGGCAGGACGCTTATCAAGAGGGGGTGAAGAAGGGTGGAGTTGTTGGTATTTATCCATGGTGGAGAGGAGCCCATCTGGTGCTCTTACATACTTCTTGAGAAGCACTGACATTTTATAATTCAATTAGCACTGAAAGAATTATAGATAGCTCGTATTCTCCCAACATCTGGCACTAGCATAACACTTGATCCAAACCTCTTTTCTCTCCAGTTTCAGCAGCCACACAGGAAAATAAGGTGAGCATATCTAAATTATAGAATTCCTACATAGCAACAAAAGGAAACAAAACTCCAACTTCTTACTCCTTCACTGTGTCTCAATTTTATCCATACTTCCTGCTTCACTGCTACCCCAGCAAGTCACTATCATCTCACCTCTAGACCAATGGGAAAGCTTTCTTTGCCCAGCAATCTGCACATCACACCAGCATTGGATGTAGTGAACCTAGGAAGACATAAATCAAGTCATACCCTTGCTTGAAACCTTTCTTCACGTTTCCCATCATTCTTTGATGAAACACAGACTTGCAATTATGTCATCTTATTTTAAGGTTTTGCCCAACACTCACCACTATATGAAGTGTGTTTGGTCTCTCTTTACTCACTGAATTTAAACTGCTTGTGTTGGAGCTTTTAAAGTCTGTTTTGTTCGCTGGGGCATGCATCTACCTGCGTGATAAATGATTCAATCCCCTAATAAAGAAAAGGAAACAGAGGTTTAGAAAATGTAAGTGACATTTCCAACTTCCAAAACCTACAATTAATGGAACTGTGATGAAGATCAAGGTCCAAATGACTCCACCACAAAGAGAGAAAGTTCACATAACTCAAAATAACTGAAACTCTGAAGGTCTCTGCCAACATTTTTTTTAATAAAATTTTAATTCTAATAGTATGTATTCAACCTAAAAGTACCATTTTTAACCACATTCAAATATATAATTCAGTGCTGTTAATTAAATTCACACTATTGTGTAACCATCACCACCACCCATTACCAAAACTTCTTCATCACCCCAGCTGGGATCTCTTTACCAATTAATCATTAATTCCCCACTGATGCATGCTTGAATAGAGTAAGAATCTAGGAAATAGTTTTGAAAGAATAAAAAAAAAAATGAATTAATGACTGCCAGTTAGAAAATGGCTGAAGATCTATTGGGCTAAAAGGGAGGGCCTCCAGGTCAGGAATAAGTAGATACAGTACACTGAGAAAAGCTATTTTCCTTTGGAGAAAGAACAGAATCAGAAGAAAGAAAATCCCTAACAATTTGAAGATAAGGAA
Source organism: Myrmecophaga tridactyla (assembly GCA_004026745.1). Taxonomy (NCBI): domain Eukaryota; kingdom Metazoa; phylum Chordata; class Mammalia; order Pilosa; family Myrmecophagidae; genus Myrmecophaga; species Myrmecophaga tridactyla. Next base: position 7,760 of record PVIY010051729.1, on the reverse strand, counting down.
ATATGGTTTAAGGACTTGTGGTACTAGTGCTAATTATGTACCACAATTTTGATATGGTCTTGTACTTAAACCACACTCTTGTGGGTGCACACCTATTGTAAATAGATATCTGGAATAAATTCAGGTGTGGCCCACCTGAATGAGGTTGGGTCTTAATCTGGATTACTGAAGGCTATGTAAAGAAGCTAGAGTGAGAGAAAGCCACAGGGAGGAGCTAGAAGCCAGAAGTCAACCAAAACAGCAAGTCAACAGAGGATGGAAGATAAAAGAAAGGACCTCCCCAGCAGACTGCAGATGCAGCTACAAGCAAGAAACCCAAAAGGGTTGCCAGCAGCCAGCCCCGGAATGTTACAGACTTTGGGGAGATAGCTTCACCTTGTTGATGCCTCAATTTTGGACTTCTAGCCTAAAAACCATTAACGATGTATTCGTGTCATTGTTTAAGCCACCCCATTGTGTGGTATTTGTCATAACATACTGGCAAAATAAAACAAGAGTACTTTCTGATGCCCCACATGATTTTTAGAAAGAGCTGCAGGAAAGCTCTTAACTATTGTTCTGCAATTATTGGATTGGAATCTACTCCACCATCCCACCTTTGTCCACCCACCATCTCTGCTCCAGCTCTTGGTTAAATTCTGCCTGAGTTTGTAACACTCTTAGTTTAGTATTTGTTTCTAAGGTTTTTTTCTGTTATTGTAACTTGAATTTAGGGAGAGGAGCTCTGAATTACTTTTCTTCACCAGTCCCATATTGCTGAAATCTCTGCATGTTTTTCAGTCCAAAACACAGAGAATGTCAACATCACAAGCAATATCATGTAAATATTTCAATATATCTTTTTGCCTGAAATGAGCAGCCTTTCTGCATTCAGAATGAAATATTTCAAATGCCCTAATTCAAAGTCCCCTAGAACATCCCTAGGAATCAAATGCTTCAAGAATATATTAATGGTTACATAGTCCATGTTATTATAATCAGATATTTTATTGTGAAAAATATGTATGGTGTATAACTATACTGGAACATGGTTAGACGATTTCTTTAAAAGTTCAACATGTTTTCCCCATATGAGCCAGTAAATCCACTCTTGGGTATTTACCCTAGAAAAAATGAAATCTTACAATCACACAAAAATCTGTATGCAAATATTGATGTATGCTCTATTCAGAATTTTCAAAGGCTGGAAACACCCCAAATGCCCTTCAAAAGATGCATAAGCTATGACAATCTATAATGGAATACTGCTTAGCAATAAAAAGATAGAACTACTGATACATGCAAAATCTTGGAGGTATCGTAAGAGCATTCGGTTGAGTGAAAAAAGCCAATCTCAAAAAGTTTTATATTATATGATATCATTTATATAATATGCACACAATTTCTTAACTGTGGTGACAGAGAACAGATCATGAGTTGGCAAAGGGTTTGAATACAAAGGAATCATGCAAGGGAGTTTCTTAGTGTGATAAAACCATTCTGTACCCTGATTATTAATGGTTAGTTTAATCTAGACTTGAGCTAAACTTCATAGACCTGTACACAGAAAAAACAGAAAAGAGGAGTTTATGAAATGATAATTGTTTTAACTAAAATTATATAGTATATATCATATATTACTGTGTTGAACAGGCAAGGATGATTTTTTCCAAGAACAACCACAACAGAGAAGAGAGACTAGAACTCTACTTTGAGGATGGCAGAGGGTTGGTTGAATTTTATACTCAGGACAAGAGCAGTGGAAAAGTATTGGCAGGCCTTCTGGTAGAAGAGAGGAAGGTGAGGTTGGGGTCGAGATGGATACTTGGGACAGTTTATATCTGACTTCTTTTTCTGGCAGTCCAAGTTTTTTCCTCATCAAACAGAAAGTTGCAAGATTAGATTCAAAGTAGGCAAAGTTGAGGCAGAGAGCACATGGGGTTGTGCACAGAGCAGAGCCTGCAGCTTGGTCAAGAAACTAAAGCAATCTATCAACATAATCAGAAATAATACTTATAAGTATTTTATCACTGTATTATATTCTGTTATCTTGATAATATGATTTAGTTAGGAGTGCCCTGTTGATATGTATTTATATTGTTGCTGAATTTTAGGTGGTTTTTTTTCTGTCTATTTTATATTTGCAAGTCATGCTGGAGTTAATGTTCTGACACATATTTTTCTGATGCGTATTTTTGTGAAAAAAAAAAAAACCCACGATAGGTTTTGTGGAATAAAAAGGAGCACCCATTTTAGATTTTGATAGACACTGTTAAATTTTGCTCTGTCAAATAAAAACAATCAGGATGTAAGTAAGGAGAGGTGTTATCTAATACAACTATTGCTATATAGATGGGTGGGAAGTTCTGCAAAAGGGAGATGCTCCAACTGTAAGATCTGGAGGCAACTGCAAAAGTCTGCCAGAAAAGGGCTTTTCTTTTATAGAAGTAAACAAGACTAGAAAGAATTGGATGTGGGCGAGTGTGATGAGTAGGGAGTGTGATACACAGTTGGTCACGGAATATTTTCCCCTGTCAGCTGATTCTCTGGGGGTTCTGTTAAGGAGGGGTTGTTCTTCATTTCAGAATGCAAGGGAGGGCCAAAGCTCAGGGGACTGAGGGCAGGAGAGAAGTCTAAGTAAGGACTGGTCGGTCACATTAGGGAGTATTTTGTCTAGCTCGATCACTGGGGACAAAATTTCATCTCTTCATTTCTGAGACAAAAAAAAGAAAAAAAAAATTCTGCAGGATCTCTGTCTGGCCTTGTTATAAGCTGCAGTAAGTTGTTTCTGGAACACAAAATAATGGAGATGGGGAATGCATTTTTTTTGGATCATCACTGTTTTTCAAGAGCACAGGGCTCGAGTAGGATTCAACATTGTTGCCTCTAAAATTAACACAATTTTTCTCACTGTGGTAATTGTGTCTATTTAATATACTTTCACCAACTCTCAATGTTAATGGATTTTTAATCTTTGACACATTGAAAGGTAAAAAAAAAAAATTATGTTTCCTTGTTTTAATACACTTTTCTTCCTCTCTCTCTCTCTCTTCCTCCATGAGTTACATTGAGCATCTTTTATTTGGGTTGTGGTGTGGCATGGACAGACCTGATGTAAACCCTGTGACTCAGAAATAAAAACAATAAGGTATATAATCTTCTGTGGGAATAAATGCAGCCCTGAGACTTGTGATCTTTTCTCAGCTAGCTCATATAAAAGACCACACACCCGACGTTCTGAGAGCCTCTGGCCTTGTGAATTTTGTGCTCTACCTGACTGCTTTCACAGCTGAACCTCAAGTCCACCCATCCCTAAAGAATAAGGAAGGCCCGGGAGACTTTTCTGCTCAATTGTATTTTCACTTCAGGCACATTCTTCCTTATTTATTGTTTGTGGGACCAAAGGAATTGAAATAAAAGTAACTTACACATAGAGTCATCCTCAACACTCCTCAAAATTGAAGAGGACTTTAAGGTCTGATGCAGCTCCTATGCCTCCTTATTTTTCATCTGAGTTAACTGTTTCTGCACCTTTTTGTTTTTCCACTGCTTTTTGTGTTCATTGTGTGTTTAATTTTTTAATAAAGTAAATAAGCCTTTTCTCATCATATGTGTTACAAATATATTTTCCCCAGATTATCTTTTGCCCTCTAAATATAATGCGCCTCTAAAATTTATAGACTTTTCCATTTTTTTCTTCATGCCATGTATATATTTGTATATATATGAATAATATAGATATGAATAAAAGTCATTTTGATTCCACTCTGATAATTTCTAGAGTAAAATCCAATATCATTTCATTGGGTTTTTTAGTTATTGCTTTTCTATAGGCAGGAGCTGATGCTTAAATGCAATTTATTATCATTTCCTCCTTATTTCCCTATTCTGATGAAATGACTCCTAAAACTGTAACTGTAAAGAAAGATGTTTCTGGTTAGCTTTTTAAAAAAAAAAAAAAATTGTGCATGTGTGTGGGTGTAACCGCTACTACAATCAAGAGCTATTCAATCAAACAACTATCAGCCACCTCCAAAAGGCTCCACCTGCTACCTCTTTATAGGCATACCCACTCCCTTCTCCTCCCACCCCTAATGCCCAGAAACCTGAGCCTGTTCTCCACCTCTATCATTTTGGTTTTTTCAAGAATGTTATATAAATTCAAGGATACAATATGTAGCTTAATGGGATCTGCTTTTCACTCAACATAATTCCCTGAAGACCCAACAGGTGGATCCGTGTGCCAACAGTCTGTTCCTTTTCATTGCTGAGTAGTATTCCATGTCACGGATGTACCACCTGGTGAGGTTCATTTGCACTGTTTCTGGTTTTTGGCTATTACAAACAAAGAGGCTATAAAAATTCATGTACAGGTATTCGTGTAAGCATAAGTTTTCATTTGGGATACATGTCAAGAATTCAATTACTATGTTGAATAAGAATCACATGTTTATAGGAAATTGCCGAAGTATTTTCTAATGCAGCTGTCCCATTTTACATTCCCACAAACGATATATGACTGATCCAGTTATTCAGTATCTTCATCAGGATTTGATAATATTATTATTATTTTTTTTTCTTTTCAGCCATTCTGGTAGGTGTATGGTTACCATTACATTTAAACTCTCATTTTGGCTTTAATTTGAATTTCTCTAATGGCTAATGATGGTGAGCATCTTTTTCTTTTTTTTTTGGTGCTTATTTGCTATGTGTATATCTTCTTTGATGAAATGTCAATTCAGCTGTTACCTATTTTATAACTGGAATTTTTTAAATTGTTGCATTTGGAGAGTTCATTATATATTCAAGAAGCAAAACCTTTGTCAGATATGAGGTTAAATTTTCCCACCCAATCCATACCTTGCATTTGCATCCTCTTAACTGAGCAATTTTTTATGTTTATGAGTTCCAATTTATTAATTATTTGTGATATTATTTATTGATAATGCTTTTGGTGTTAATGCTTAAGAACTATTCTTTAGTCCTACATCCCAAAGAGTTTCTTCTAGGCATCTTTCTACAAATTTTATAGTTTTGCATGTTATATTTAAGTCTGTGATCTATTTTAAGTTCATTTTTGTTTAAGGCACAAGGTTTAAAACAAGATCCTTTTGTTTTGTTTTGTTTTGCCCATGAATGCCCAATTCAGTACTATTTGTTGAAAAGGCTATTCTTCCTCCATTGAATTGTTTTTGCATCTTTGTTGAAATCAGTTGGGCATATCTGCATGGCTGTGTTTATGATTCTATATTCTGTTCTACTGATCCATTGATCAATATGTCTGTCCCTTTATCAACACCATACTACCTCAATTACTGTAGCTACATATTAAGCCATAACATCTATTAGAGTGATTCCTTCTGCTTTACTCTTCTTTTAAAAAAAAATTAATGCAGCTAGTCTAGGTCCTTTATTTTTCCAATTTTAAATTTATAGAAAATTTAAAATATTCTAAATTTTAGAGTAAGCTTGTCTATGTCTACACATTTTAATAGGGATTGCAATAAAACTATAATTATGGAAGAATTAAAATATTTGCTAATGTTGAGTTTCCAATGAACATATTACATCTGTCCATTTATTTAGGTGTCCTTTGATTTAGATCAGCATTTTGCTGTGTGTGTGTGTGTATTTTTTTTTTGTATGCTGTATGGCAGGGTCACATTTCATTATTTTTCCATGTGAGTATCCTGCTATTGCAGCACCATTTTCTTGAAGTTTGTTTGCTTTTTGTGTGTTTGTTTTGCTTGTTTGTTTGTTTTTGGAGAAATGCATGGACCAGGAATTGAACCCAGGTCTCCCACAAAGTGGGAGAATTCTACCACTGAACTACCATTGAGCCCCCAGCATTTAGTTATTTTTTTCATAGAGGTCCTGTAAATGTTTTGCTTAGATTTACACCTAATCATTTCATTTCTTTGGAGCAATTATAAATGGTATTATATTTTAATTTCAGTTTCTGCATGTTCATTATTAGAATACTGAAATGTAATTGATTTTTACGTGCTGATCTTTTATCCCAAGACTTTGCTGGACTCACTTTTTATTCTAGGAATTCTTTTATAGATTCTTTCAGATTTCCACATAAACACCATGGCATTAGCAAATAGGGATGGTTTTCTTGCTTTCTTTTCAATTGGTATGCCTTTTATTTCTTTTTCTTGCTTTATTGTGCTGGCTAGAACTTCCAATACCATGTCAAATAGGTGTAAGCATGGACATATCTGTCTTCTTGCTGATTTTAGGAAGAAATCATTCAGTTTTTCAACATTAAGTATGATGCTAACTTCACTTTCAGGGATATATTTTTTTTTTCCAATTTGAGGAAATTCTTCTTTATTCCTAGTTTGCTGAGAGGTTTTTTTTTTAAAAAAAAAACCATGAATGTGTATGGAATTTTATTTTTTCTTTATCAATTGATGCATGTTTTTTCTTCTTTAGCCTACTAATCCAATGATTAAGTTTTAAACATTGACCCACCTTTGCATACCTGAATAAATCTTTCCTGGACAAGGTCTTAGTAATCTTTTCATACCTTTCTAAATTTAATTCCCTCATATTTTCTTTAGGCTTTAAAATTTAAGCACATGAGGGATATCCATCTGTAGTTATTTTCTTGTATTGTCTTTGTCTGGTTTTGGTTTTAGAGACACACTGACTCCAGCTGGAGGTCTTTGTGGACTTTGAGAAGACTATGTCAAGGTTATAATGAAAAATGTTTAGATTGGCTGTGCCCTAAGACTTGCCACATTTTGTTTTGCCAGTGTTGTTTTAATTTTAACGAGCATTTGTAGAATTCTACAGTTTGTTTCAGTGAGTTTTCTTTTTCTTACACCCTGTCAACAATCATATTATGATATTGTATGTGATGATGACCTGTTGTTCTATTTAACACCAGATTGCTATATTTCAGTGGTGAATGAAATGCTTTCTGGTAAATGCAAGATAGGAGAACTAAACAGCAATTGTATTTTTGTTAAGGACATCTGAAAGCTCTTTTTTTTCATGGTGTCAATTTCAGTGAAATAGTGACTAAATAATCTGGGTTAGTGTGAAAAAGGTAAAATGTGTATAGCCATGTGTGTTTTATGTGACACATTTAAGTAATCTTGAGATTCTGAACAGAGTACTGAACACGGAAGCAGGACATCTGAGTTAGTTCACACACGAGCTGTGACTTTGGACAAATTACTACCTTCTCATAGTGACGTAGTAGACACTGATGTTGATCTGATATAATTGAGATTTAAATGAGGTCATTTTTTTAAAGTAATACAAATGTAAATATATTGCTATGCCTACTTGTATGTCTTACCTTTATAAGGCTTAGAGTATAAGCTTTGGTGTAGAGAAAAAAGCATTCATATTGGCATGCATACAATTTTTTATTGCAAAATATGCTCAATTTATAGTGGTGTTTTCAAGTATTCGAAGGTGAGAAGCACCAAATGTTATGGATAAAAGTGAAAAAGAAGAACCAAGTGTTTTCCATGGAATAATAATAATTAAAACAGTCCCCAAAAAAGGGTAGAATGGAAGTGTACTTCAAGTTCAAACAATGTTTATATGTTTTGACATACTATAGCTACCATTTTGTAATTAATAATGCAAATAAGTTACTAAAATCTCAGGAAAATCCTGAAATAAAGAAAACAGTTTGGCATTTGTAAAATAAGAGCTGTGGGTAAAATAAAAGCAACATATGCATTTATTTAAATCATATGTAGTTTTTGAAACATTTAATACTATTGCAGTTATGAATAATTTTTATGTATGCATAT
>PVIY010051728.1:0-15525 GCA_004026745.1 Myrmecophaga tridactyla | reverse complement strand
GACCTTTGAAGATGTTGTTAGTTAAGTGTGCCCAGACTGAACGAGGGTGGGTCTTAGTCTAATGTGACTGAAGTCCTTATAACCAAAGGAAATTGGGTACAGAAAGACCAGAAGCTGGAAGTCAATGGAACCCAAAAGAGAAAGAAGACATCACCATGTAATGCAAAAGCCAAGGAACCCCAAGATTGTTGGCCAGCCAGGAGACAGTGGAGCCAGGAGGAAGCAAGTCTTCTAGCCTCTGAAACTGTAAGCCAATAAATTCTTGTTGTTAAGATGACCCTTGGCATGGGATTTGCTTTAGCAGCTAGGAAACTGAGGCAAGGAGAAATGCCATATACTTACAACATATTAAACCCTTCCTCCAGAAAACTTTATCACTCAATAAATTCATCAAGAATGACTTCAGCCAAGGGTGAGTTGTGACTATAATAGACCTGGGGTTTAAAAACCTGGGCTGACATTACAACTTCACTTTCTGAGTGTGACATCTTAGGCAAGGCACTTAATCTCTTTAATTATCAGCTTAAACAAACATGAAGTGAGTATAACTCCAATAAACCCAGAAACTAAATGTGGTTTAGTTTCTGTGATGTCTCCTTCAAAAACACAGTTCAAAAGCCAATCAAAATGTTAAAAGTAAATGCATTCTTTACTCGTGTTTCTTGAAGGACTGTAAAAGTAATCTAAAGCATGGTTTAGGAGACCACTATCTTTGTCTTCTGTTTTTCCACCCTCACATTACTTCTCTGATGTTCTTAACTACTGTGCCAGTTTGAAACTGTTGTGTATCCCAGAAAAGCCATGTTCTTTAATCCTGAGTCAATACTGTTGGGTGGGATCTTTTTTATTAAGTTGTTTCCATGGAAACAATTGGGTGGGACCTTTTGATTAGGTGGCTTCCGTGGAGATACGTCTCTCCATTCAATGTGGAGTCACTTACCAGAGTCCTTTAAGAGGGAACATTTTGGAAAAAACATCAGAGTCAACACGAGACCCAGATATTTGGAGATACAGAAGGAAAATACCCCCTGGGGAAACTGTTTGAAACCAGAAGCCAAAGGGCCAGCAGATGCAAGCCACATGCCTTCCCAGATCAGCCTTTCTTGAGTCAAGGTATTGTTCTCTGGATGCCTTAGTTTGGACATTTTTATGGTCTTAGAACTGTAAACTTGTAACTTCATAAACTCCCTTTATAAAAACCATCCCATTTCTGATATACTGCATTTCCAGCAGTATTAACAAACTAAAACAACTAATTTGGTGCCTTACCCACTCAAATTTCTGTTCCATGTCCAATCTATGTGCTTTTTGCTCTTCCTCACTTCATTCATTCACTCTCACTCATTCATTATTAGACTGACTTAGACTCTTTGCACTAGAAAGACTCTTTCTTCTATAGAAGAGATAGCAAGATGGGAAATTGGTCTGGCAAGCTGAATTTAAGAATGCATCTACATTAATCTATTCTCATTCCATCACATGAGAATAATAATGCTCAGGTCAAAGAGATTTTGTGAAGATTGAATGAATAATATCTGTAAACTTTCTTGAAAGAAGTGAGAGCTTTCTCCTCAGAAGCACGTGCATACATACATTACAGGTATGCCATGTAATACATAAAATATATGCTTAACATTGTATTTGGTCTTCTAGATCCATTCTCCACCCTACGCTGTTCCCTGGGAAGCTCATCTTTCTAGACCATATAAAAAGGGAGGGAAAAGTAAGGTTGGATATCAGTTCCCCTGGTTTTATCCCTGCCACCCTCAGGTTGGCATTGTTTGCTTTTCTCTACTGATTTCACCAGTGCTGTTGGGTAGCACTCTTTACAAGCTGGTGCTATGGCTCTCTCTCTTGGTTCCAGCAACTATGCCCTTACCTTCCCCTTCCAGGACTATATGGGTGCTTCATCATCCCTTATTAACTCCCCTACCCTCAGGTTTGATGTGCCCACACCATTTTAAATAGGTCAGCTCTCCTCATATTACTCCCTTGGGGTATGTCAGTAGTTTTGCTGCTATGCAGCTGAGCAAAACAAAAGGGAATTCAGTTGTGGAGCTTTCCATACATATATTCCTCCACCTAATGTGGACAAAAGTAGTACACAGGCATTCAAAGCCTCATTTGCATATTTCAAAAACCCCCCACAGCCATAGGAAAGCAGTGGAATTCTAGAGGCAGCATGGGTGAGTGTGTGTATGCCAGAGATGAGGGGCGAGGAAGCAGGGGTGGTGGGGCAGAGAATTAAACTACCTTGAGAGGATCCATTCCTCATTTAAAATGTGACTTTCCAGTGATTTCTGATGCTTTGAAGGAAGCAACAGTGTAAACTAGTCTTGCTTTGCACAATTGAGGAGAAGGTTTCGTTCAGTCAAAATTACCTCCACACAAACAGTAATTGCAAAAAAAAAAAAAAATCACTTTGTATCATATTGGCTGGTCCCATGTCAGCATAGTATTGCTTATGATTCTTCAATTAAAATATATGTCCAAAGATTTCATTAGGTGATTTTGCCTTGTTATGAGGAAATATTCTCTGAAGGTTACTTGTGCCCTCTGGACTTTTTAACAAGTGAAGAAAAATAAGTTTAAGTATCATAGCTATGGTTTTCAAACTTCATTATCAAGGCAAACAGATCAATGCACTTATCTGTATTTGTTTATGACTAAGCAGGACATGCTCAATTACTCGTGATTATGAAAAATAATTCTGTTTTACCAGTAGCTATAGGAGTTTTTTTTTTAAACCAGAAAAGTAATTTGCCTGACCTACTCTCAGTAGCCAAATTTAATCTTAGTAATGAACGGTGACCAAACTATTGGAAGTAATAAAGATAGAAAAGGCAATTAAGTATTCTTTATTGGCCTCATTTAATAAAGGAAGGTCTAAATATATTAGTCTGTGAAAGTAAGTTTTGTGATTATGTCCTTACTATTTCTTATTATTTACAAACTATGAGCTCCATGGGGTTTGGGGCTATTAACTTTTTAATTGAATCCCCATTGTCCATCACAGAAACTGGAACCTAGAAGGTGCTCATATGTTTATTTATTAAACAATGGAATGAATGAATAAAAGATGAATTAATTTCTAATTCTAAAGGATTTGGTCATCTTGTTCAAATGGTAAAATTGCAATTAAGTCTGTATTTGCTTTTCGTATTTCTGTTTAACTCACAGAACTTAGTATTGCATACAGGTTCAAAAAAGTTTGTTCATTAATCAAATATTTGTTTAGCACTTATTGGCAAGATACTGCAGAGGATAATGATGGAAATTGATATAGAACCTTTCTTTTGAAATAGCAGGAATGAAATGAATATGAATTACTGTTCTACAAGGTAGATTGTTCAATGTCTGCCATGATGATCCAATGAAATGGAGTAGGAGTGCAGAGGGAGGAGAACTGATATCTGGCTGGGGTTGGCGAGCACAGCAAAGGCTTCAAAGAAGAGATGACCTTTACACAGGGCTGTAAAAGGAGAAGAAAAGATGGACCTTCAGATAATATAAATAATCAACACTGATCATGCATTCAACAGCATGGACTCTACAAATGAGCCTCTCATTATATACCCTCATCTGATCCTCATAGCATCCAAGAAGGATGAGAATGGTTGTCGCCAGTTTAGAGAGCATTAAATAGTGTTAGGAAAATCTGAGAGAATATAAGTTTGCTTGGCCAGAAAGTGATTGAATTAGTGAAACTCACCTTCCCGGAAGATCGGTATTAATAGTACCTGTGAACTCTGGATTTGAAGCAAGTATTCTGAATTCCAAGTGAAAGGGATCTTTCTACACTACACTGCATTGCCCTCTTGAGGAACGATCTTGGGGTAGACATAGGCACAAATTACAAGGTAAAGCATTGATTACTGAAGTTTCAGTGCAACAGCAATGACAATATAGTTTCTCAAAATATAGCTCCCCTGCAGTGGCTGAAAACAATAATTGCTAACATTTATTGAGTGCTCTTAATGAGGAATACACGATGCAAAACCTTACATGCATGTTCTCATTTAATCCTCATAATGACACCATGTGGCAGGTGCCATTATAAACCTATATGCACAAATGGGAAAAGGCTCAAAATGATTAATAACCTAGGCAAGGTCGTGCATTTGAAATGTGCTTATACATTCATTACTATCGAGAACCCTTATGAGTCCTTACATTATATGGCAATACAACCAAAAATTTAATTAAGAGGAAAAATAATTCACAATCACGTCTTAGTAAATACAGCAAGTAAAGAAATGTTACCTGGTATTTGAGCCACTAGTGGTATTGGTCTAAATATTTGTCTACTTATTTCCATCTTCAGCAAACTTACTCTGCCACATATAATTACTATTCAATATCCAAGTACTCTGTCAGTCTAATTAGAGAGTGTCCATTTCCAAGAGATAAATACATCTTCAGATACATGAACTTCTATTGATTTGACGGTGAAGGAAATCTGCTTTTCCCTTTTATGCAGTCTTAGCTCCTCAGGACTAACTTGCCTCCTGTATTTTGTGTCTCATAGTCACACTTTTTAAATGAACTCTAGGACACAGAGTTTCCAGATTCTTCTTTGCTCTTTGCCTTTTTGACAGCTTTACTCTTTAATAAAACCAAATACTGATAATGTTGGCTTGGTTCTGATTTTAAAGATGCTTTACTATTGTCATTGTGCATTTGAACCTTTAACAAAGCCAGTCTTTGCTGATTTAATGTGAATCAGGTCAGAATCAACCCTTTAGAAGTGATTCATTCTTTCTTTAAGTTGAATGAAAATTAACTTAGAATGAAGAGTGATGGACTGTTTGACATAAGAAATGAGTTCTAACCTGGTTCTGTCACTAACTAGATGTGAGGGTCCAGAGAAGTCACTTCACCTTTCTACCTCAGTTTCTTCATCCATAAAACAATAATAATAATGGAGTCCTTCAACTATTAGACTCATTCTATATTGTCCCTTATTATGTAAAATCTTATCATAAAAAGTTTTATGTATCTCTTCATTTACTCATTCATTCTTTCTACAAATATTTATTGAATCTCACCACGTTTCAAAAATTAAAAATAAATTTCTTAAAGACAATGTCTTTTCACAAATATAACTGGATTGAAAGAGAGTGTCTCCAAGAAAAATCTCACAGGATCTATAAAAAAGTACATTTTAAACTTACTTATTTAGCTTTGTTAAAAATGGACTGAGAAGTGTTATTCAAATGGAGAGTTATTCTCTTTAAAACAAAATTCTTAGCATAAATGCCCAACAGAGTCCAATATATCCTATACTTTTCTCATCTAACAGTCTAAGAAAAATATTATTGGCATCAAAAATGTATTTTTATTAATAGCAGAGTATAGAATTTAAGAGCTTTAAAATATTTTAAAAGTTGCTGTAGTTTATACACCAGTGGCCATTTTATACTATAGTCAAGAAACTACCACACCGTTATTTTTGTCTTTAGAGCAAGCTGCTACTTTAGCAATTAACAGTCCATAAAAATGTAGACAATTGGCTTCCTCTAGACTAATTAGCAAGTGTGCTATGTTCCTGTCCCAGCTGGTCACACTATGTCTTTTAACTTAGCTCAGAGCTAGTTGTTTTGCCAGGTCTAGAACCTTCTACAATTTTTCAGTAATAACAGATCTCAATTGGTGTCTGATTTAGACTGTGCAGCAAAGCAGTGTTATCAAAACTGATTTAGCATTCTCAACATTTAGATCTCTGTTGAGAACACTCCACAGAGGCTCAGGGAACTCTACTCTCTTTGCAGTTTCTCTAGCTTGGGAATTTCCTCCAGTGACAATTTTCCCTACCCAAATCCTCAAGTCTCCTCTCTGAAATCTTGTCCTACAGTCTTATTTATGTATTCTCCCTCTTGGACTAGGCCCTTAAGATTGACAGCCTGGTGGAACAGTTGATCAGACATCTAGTTTTTTTTAGACAAGCTAAGTATTGCATTATCCCCTGCATCATACCAACCACTAATGTTTTCTAGCTTTTCTTCCCCATCAAGCCAAGGCTCCCAAATTCAGAAATCCAGACTGAGCCCAGACCAAAATCATTATCAGGAAATCCCACCCTGCCGTCCTCAGGAAAATGGAAAGCTCAAGATTTAGGCATGGAAGTGAGCAGGGGCATGGAACAAATGGGTAAAATGGATATGAGCATTGTCCTAAGCCTAGGTAGACATTCTTCCAACCAAACAGATCAGTTTCAAGAGTGAATGTCATTTGAGGGGAGGCAGAGATGGGAAAAATAGGGTCAGATATGGTAGCTGCTTTAGCAGTGAAAGTTGGTGACTGTTGTTGGTTCAGAGGACAAATGGGAGACATTGGTCTCCTCATCTTCATGATGAAGAAGGATGAAGTTCTTCACTGGTGATTCCCAAACCTGGCTAATGAGTCTCTTAGTAACTGCAAAAACAGATTTCCAGTCTATAGGTAATTACATTTTGGAGGGAGAGTCCCCTGTTAAAATGGCTAGACACACACCATTAATGCTACAGTGCAATTCACTGACTAACAAAAACTGTCCATAAATATACAGCTGTAAACAGTCAAGAATCACCAGACATTATAACATAGCCTCTAACAAAAACATGAAAGCCAGAGATCAAAATTTTAAAAATAAAAATAAAGGCATAAAAATCCAGACAAAATGCAGAAAGCAGAAAAAATAATTTTAAAAGACCTATTATTAATATTTTAACAGGGATAAAAAAATGCATCCACTAAAAAAAAAAACAAACACAAAGCCCTTAGAAAATAATATATATGTATGTATATTTGTTAGCAAAAATTTATTCAATTCATTCAAATGGAAGAAATGTAGGGAATAAAAAAATAATGACTAAGATGAACATTAAAAATATAGAGTCTAAAGAAAGCAAAACAAAAAAAATAGAACTATAACCACATCCTTTATAAATATTAGAGTAAAGCCAGAAAAAAACAGTGAAAATAATTGAAATTGATAACTATGAGTTTGAGGTGTGGAGGGGTTAGATGATGCTTTTCCTGTTTTATTGTTTTCATTATAAGCTTTGTGGGGATATTTAAAGTTGTATATGCATGTGGGATATTTTTATTAAAAATACAAAAAAAAATCTAAAAATTAAAAGGTGAAGATTGAGTGGAACCCAGTAATACAGTCAAGGAAATATAGGCAAAAGGGAGTAGCTTTTATAGAGGCAGATTTCAGCTTAACATGGAAAACATCACTGACTAACAATGAACAAGGCTGCCTGATAAAGTGTGGAGTATATCTTTGGATTAAATAGAGACTGGATGTCCATAAACACAAACCAAGATTTCTCACAGAGAGGGAGCCTGGATTTCCAATTCAAAAGTTACTCAATTCCATTTGGATGAATCTTATAAATCTGAGATGCTTTTTAATATTAAACATTCAAAGGACAGAAATCAATCCATGTAAATATTACTGCATTAAATGATATGTTACATTTTAATGGAGCCAATGAAAGAGTACCTCAGGCAAAAATTCAAATCCTTAAACTAAAAGCTTAAATTAACCAAAGGAGATTCCAGTTGGACATAAGACTTAAATGTTTTGTTGACAAAACAGTTGAATAGGAAATCTATGAATTTAAAATCAATGTAATCATTTAAGAAAAGAAAAGATGATCAACTGGCCTGATAAAATTTCTCCCACCGAACAATAGAGACAGGAAAAAATGACTGAAATATTAACTCCTAGATCATAAAAGAATGTCCAGAGTTTACTTAAAGGAGGAGGAGCAAAACAAACATAATTTTGCCCACCATGGGGTGAATTCCAAGATAGTGTATCCACTTCCTTATCTTGTTATATGCTCAAATGGCTTAGTTATCACATAATGGATCTAAATCAGAATTCAAACCTGTAGCTTCAAGACTGCTTTTTTAAATTTCTGCCAATCTCAAAGATTCAGGCAACATTAGAAAACATAATTTGGCCTGATTCATCAGCTATTTAAAAATAAGACATTTGCCCCCAAAGGCATTAGGCCAAGTCATTAAAAACTGCTTATGTATATAGTAGAGCACTGCTGGTAAGCCATTTTAGATCTTCCCTGGAACAGGCAAGGTAAGTGAGAGAGAAGTCAATACTGAGAACTGGAGCAAAGCATTGAGATTCACTGTGTACACCAGACTCACCACCTCATGGTTATTCAGAAAACACTCAAAACCAACCTCATGTTTGGGCCCAGCTAGAAACACTGGCTGTGACTCCTCCCTCATCCTCTGCTCAACATATCAGCTCCCAAATCCTGTCAATTCTTAGTCCTTCCAACCTTTCCATCTTCCACTATAAGTACTTCCTACTTAGTCTCCATTTCAACAGCTTTTTCCACCTCCAGGTTTCCTCGTCTTTCATCTTTCCCTGTACTAAGGATGAAGTATTCTTTCATTCTTCCCAGCTCTAAACTTACACTTCTTAACCTCTTATGACATCTTAAATGACAATATATAAATGTGATAGAAGGCCACTCTATCTATTATTCCTGGCATAATAGTCCTCCACTCTAACATATAATTCTATTTTTTCAAGTTTTTCTAAAACATATGTGTGATCGGCAGAATCCTAAGATAGCATCTAAGATTCTCACCCCCTATTTGTATGTGCCTTTCTGTAATTCCCTCCCTTTGAGTGCAGGCATTACCTGGACTTGCTTCTAACCAATAGAATGGAAAAGATAATGGGATATCACTCCCATAACTATGTTACATTATATGGCAAAGGTAAAAGGATTTTGCAGATGTGATTAAAGTCTCTAATCAGTTGACTCTGAGTTAATCAAAATGGAGATAATACTGATGGGTCCTTTAATCAAGTGAACCCTTTAAAGAGGGCCTAAGCCTTCCCTGAAATCAGATACTTGGAGCATATGGACTCTCTCTCTCTCTCTGTTGCTTTGAAGAAACATGCTAACATCATTTCTACAACTGTAAGGAATGAATTCTGCCCAAAACCTTAGGAAAGTTGGAAGTAGATCCTTCCCTAATCAAGCCTCCAGATGAGAATTCAGCCCAACTAATACCTTAATTGTAACTTTAAGTCAAGGTGAGACCCAGAGCAAAGAACCAAGCCAAGTCCACCTAGACTTCCGACTTATAGAAAACGTAAAATAATAAATGGGTATTGTTTCAAGCCATTAATTTTGTGGTACTTTGTTATGCAGCACAATATGCCATTTGTTTGTTTACTTTCTTGTCTTGTGCTTCGCAACATTATTTCCACACTTGTTGACCTAGCAAATTCCTACATGTTCATCCATGATATTCTTATTATTAGGTCAACTAATATTTATTGAACAGCTATTATGCACAAAACATTGTGCTTAAGGGACAATATAAAGATGAATAAGGTAAGGTAGGCACAGGTGCCCTGAAAACAGAGGAGAAGTATCCCTGATTCAGTGAAATTTGGGGGATGGGGAGAAGAACAACAACATATTGGACTATGGACATTGAATTGTGCATATAACTTATCCTGTTAGAGAAGGATATGCAAAAAGCTTTACAATATGAGGGAACAGCGGGAAGGCAATAGAGTGCAATGTCCTAAAATCACAAATAATTCTGCAACATGAAGAACCAGCAAGGAGTGGCTTACTAGGAGAGGAGGCTGCAGTGGTCATGAGAGGCCAGGTTACATAGAGCCATAACTTAGACCTCGTCCTACAGGCAGCAAGGAACCCTTAAAGGGTTTCAAACAAGGCAGAGATGTGGTCAGACTTAAAATTTAGAATAGTCTAGATGATGGTTTTGTTGGTGACATGCCTGGAAATGGAAATATGAAATAAGCCAGCCTATTTCTAATGGAAAAGATGAGAGCTCCACCTAGGATGGTGCTAGGTGAAGAGAAGATACATAGAGTGGAAAAATGACTAGAGATGAAATTGGTGATCAATTGATAATTGATTATATATTTACAGGGGAAGAGGACAGGAAGGATCATTCCAAAATGTCTGGCTTTATTTAGTTTGATGTTCGAATATCCTTTTCATCGTGAGTTTTCCTAGACTCCCATCCACTCCCAGGAGAACTTTCTCTCTATCCTAGGCACTTCCATGGCTCATTATCCATATACCATATGTCAGGTATATCATCGTATTATGATTCATTTCTCCAAAGAACCTGAGCTGCTACATGTCAAGCAGTACCTATAGGACTCCCATAACTTTGAATCTTTGGTTCTGATTTTGTGAAATTCAAGCTACTCAATAGAATGCCCTGTGATGCTAGTGTTTTGTGGAATAGGATGCCAGTCACTTGCAAAGCTGTGTTTCAAGTAGAAATACTAAGACTACATTCTAGGTTTATAGAGGGGCTTTAATGGAAACAAAATATTAACTCAATCTACCTCTAACCATGTACTTTAAAACAGGCTTTGGCTGTTTTTCACTGTATTTTATGCTTTGCTACTGGGTGAACAGAATTTTTATAATAAGGTCATGTAAGCCATCAACATAGCTTTTTGACCAATGAAGGATCTTAAAGTTCCTTATTTATACCAGAGAGTCACAGTATAAGGGTAGGAATTAGAAAAAAGTAGTACTAATATTTATCACACTACTACTGAGTACCAAATGCCATGCTGGGATAAGAACTTGTCCTAAGTTGCCTGGGCATTTTAGAAACAGTCTTGCCTTGCACTGAAGAATTAAATCAGAACTGTGACCTATATGATCAGTAAGAATCTTTAATATTATTTATGAATACAGAACAGACATCTTTTTTTTCAGAAGAGAATTCAAGATAATGATAACAAATAATTTGTCTGTAGTCACAAAAGAATTTAATTTTCTTCTGAGGTCCAAAAATTAGACTTGGAACCAAAGACATTGGAATTCCAATGTTGGTACTGGTGACAATCTTTGCAACTTTGGGTAAATCCCTGACTGCATTGAACTTTAGTTCTCTTATCAATCAGAAGGAACACTCTTTTTCATTAAGTACCATTCCTTATCAGTTTCACTGTACTATTTTGCAGTCTAATCAAGAAAATGAATGCAGTCTTCTTATTTTTCCTACTAAGTACTAAAAATGTTAAACTGTGTTCATCATAAAATTACAATATGGCCCTGTCATTAGTGGGTTAAAGATAGCTTGTGCCACTGCTTCCACATTTAATCAGACTTACTAATAAGCATTCCTAAGTTCAAGGGTAATGATACATACGCCACATAAAATAATGCTGAATTTTCATTAATGCCTCGGGGATCAAATGATTATAACCATCACTATTCTAATTTAGTATAATCAACACAAAATTATTTAGGATTTGTTGGCACTTTTTCCGTGTGATGCTGTCTACTTCCAAAGAATCAAATGCCCCTTTTCCTTTGCTTTTGCCAGAACACCTTCCCTTTAGAGCCATGCAACCCAGCAGGCACACAAGAACAATTTGATTTCAATGCCA
The DNA here is from genome assembly GCA_004026745.1 of Myrmecophaga tridactyla. Lineage (NCBI taxonomy): Eukaryota > Metazoa > Chordata > Mammalia > Pilosa > Myrmecophagidae > Myrmecophaga > Myrmecophaga tridactyla. The sequence goes on along the minus strand of PVIY010051728.1, from coordinate 4,100 downwards.
ATGTCAAAACAGAAGCTAAAGATGCTGTGTTATTAGTCATTGTGACAAACAGCCTTGATTAGTTCCAATCTTTTGGTTATTTGGTTATAAATCTGGTGATGAAATAGTTGCTGTTTGGAGTTTAATCTCCTCTGATTCTGACACTGTACACTCTCATTAAAGAGAAAGGGTCATTTATGGAAGCAACAACTGCAACATATATGATAACATAGCACTAACGTCCTGGCATAGGAGCTCTAAAATTTCCCCACTGCAAAGGTAATGCTTCTTTAATTGACATCTCTTATTGATTGAATAAACATTTAAGTTAGTTCTGGCCATAAAATGCAACCTTTATATATTGATTGCCTTATGTGCCTTAAAATAAAGTGACATTGATAGAGTCCCTGTGACAACATAGTCCCTTTGGTTTAATTCAAAAACAGCCTAATTTCAGAAGTATCCACTTTAATATATTTTAAACTAGAACCATTTTACTGGAGATGATGGTAGAAAGGACAATGATTTTGAGTAAGTCAAAATACATAAATCAACTTTTTTTCAATAGAAGCTTTGATAGATATTTAAATAAGACTAGGTAGTTTCATTAACCACATTTAAATATCTATAGGCTGTAATCTCTAAGAAAACTAGTTTAATAGATTTCTTGGTTCATTTCTACATGCATAGCAAGTCTTAAGTTGTCACATTTTGTTCATCAGTATTCCTTATCTCCTGCACTTTTAAAGTTCTGTGACTTTCAAGCACATTACACCTTTTGACTTTTACAAATTCAGTATCAATCATTATTTTGCTCATTATGTCAATATTACATTATCTGCCAACTGAATTTTAACCACCATTTTAAGAGAAATAATAATATATAATATATTCCAAAGGCCACTACAATAGCATGTCCAATAGCTCAATTGTAATCTAGCGGTTGATTGTGCATTAAGAATGGTTATTTATAAATCGATAACACGACCTCCTCTGTCTTTCCTCACAGCTCACAACATTTCAAGCTGAGGCATAAAATAGGTGCCATGGTTAGAACAGCTAACAATTTACTCTAACCAAATGCCAAATATCAATATTAAGTACCCATAGGGACCAGAGTAGCAGACGTTTTAAGTGAGGAAGAGCACAGAAAGTATAGATTGATTGATGGTGAAAATGATAATTCATTTTATTGAATGCTTCCAAGTCAGTTTCTGTACTAAACTTTGGTTATGCATTATTTCATAGACTCCTGAGAGCTTCAGTGTGTGGATATTTTATCTCCAGCTTTCAGATGAAAAATATAGGCTCCTAAAATTAAAAAGTTACACAAGATCACATAGTTAGGGATTGGTGGGTCTAAGATAACTGTTTGGTCCAAGAGCTCACTTCATAATCACTCCAGTGATGTCATTCTTCTTAAATTATAACTGGTGGAATTCTGGAAAGATGTAGAGATATGACGGAATACAAAACCCATGTCCTAGTCATTGACTGCGAACACCAACCCCAACTCTCTAACTAAATGTATTTTGAATCTTCCAATCAGCAAGGAAGAACCCCCCCCCAAAAGAAACTGGGATATCTAGTTTAAGAAGCGGGTTCCATTTTATTTAGTAAGAATTAAATTTTAACAGGTACAAAGATACTATAGTTATAGGAAATTACTAATGCTTACATTTTTTCCATTTTTTAATTTTCCAATTTATTTTTATGGATTATTAAATGACTTAAAGGCCGTTTTTGTTTTTAATTACCTTATGAGAGGTGGTAAAAATCAATGATTTCATTGTTTCAGGAAACATAGAACTAGGAGTCGAGGCATATGCAGAGGAGGTCCTAGCTGCAAAGTATAATTGAAATCTGGGTAAACATGGATTGAAAACTATACTAAGTTAGAAGGTTGACCAAAGCAGGAATTGGAAGAGGGAATCTATCATATATGATTGTTGAGATCCTATAAAGAATAAGTCAACACAGATGGTATTGGGCAGCAAAGAAAGGTAGGATGTGACAATTTAGTCAGGAGGCCAGACAGACACCACGGACACAGAGCCTTCAGATGTTCAGCACTTCAGATAGGTTTTGGGGGGCTGAGCTGTATATGGAATATACATTCTATATATAGTCCTTTTAACCTCCACATCACAAATGGACCCAGACTCTTTTTCCTGCTTGGATCTTTTTGGCTCTTGTGAATAAATAACCTATTTTACACTATGATTAGTTCACGTGAATTCAGGAAATAAGCTTCATTTCATTGTTAGATTGGAAGAGGCTGTCTTCTAGCCTGAATTTGAGACCCGGGGGATACCCATGATTTTAACTGGTCTGGAGGGCCAAGTAAAGGGCCTTATTTCGCTTCTTGGCAGGAGTTTAGCTTAGGTTTGGGGTCCTGGTATACGCAAATTACATTAGCAAATGATTTTCATTAAATTTATGAACTTTTTTACCAGGGAAGAGATTCAGTCTTACAAGTAGATGTCACAAAGGTTTTTTAGACCTTCAAAATTATATTTTAACCTCCTCCACATAAGCTCTGGCAATATATATATTGAATCATGTCCCTTACAAAAGGCATGTTCAGGTCCTGACCCCTGGTCCTATGGTATAAACACATATGTAAGAAGGACCTTTGAAGATGTTATTAATTAAGTTGTGTCCAAACTGAATGAGGGTGGCCTTAGTCCTCTATGGATGGAATCCTTATAAGCAAGGAAACTGGAGATCAGAGAAAGAACCCAGTGGGAATTAAGAGAATCCAGAAAAGGAAGGAAAGGATTCCACCATGTACATTACCATGGGACAGAAAGTCAAGGAACCCCAAAGACTGCTGGCTAGACAGAAGTATCAACCCTGGGAGGAAGGTTGCCTTATGGCCTATGAAACTGTGAGTCAATAAATTCTTGTTGTTAAGCCAAACCATTGTATGATATTTGTTTTAGCAGCCGGGAAACTAAAACACATGAAAACAAAGATTTACCTCTCTTAGTCATTGCTGTATCCTTAATGCCCAGAACAGTGCCTAAGGCAGAGTAGAATATCAAACAGTATCTGTTAAATAAATTAATAAGTAAAGCTTCCCTATACCTAGACTAAAAAGCAAGACAAGCACATACAAAAATTGGGAATATGGAGAACTGGTTGGATTCATAGGAAATCTAAGACCTTGGTTTTTCATGGGGACAACTTGATATTTTGTTTTAATGATGATAGGTTGTGAGAGCACGTTTAAAAGAGAATTGAACTTACAGAGTGGTTATTACAGATTGGACACACACACACCACTGGCTTCCTTTAATCAAAAGCACTCAGATTCCATTTCCCTATGATAGTATTAGATGACGCTTCTCTGCTTACTTCTTCACCATGAGCATGAAACAAGGATGCATGTGACAGTGTTCTTGGAAATATGTAGTGGTTAAGTGAATGTGTCTGCTCTCTGAGATTGTATTATTTTGATGACCATGATAATATTATCACAACAGCTCACAGCAAAGACTAAGAAGGCATGAACTCTGTTTACTTCTCAAAAAGATTCAGCATTGTATTTGTTTGTAAGCTGCTGGATCTCAATATACCAGAATTGGAATGACTTTTATAAGAGGAATTTAATAAGTTACAAGTTTGCAGTTCTAAGTCTATAAAAATGTCCAAACTAAGGCATCCAAGTAAAGATGCCTTAATTCAAGGAAGGCCGATGGGTTAGGGACAGCTCTATCAGCTGGGTAGTCATGTGGCTGGCATCTGCTGGCCCCTTATTCCTGTGCTGTCTTGCCTCTGTTTCTATGGGGCTTCCTCACTTTGCTTTTCCAGGGCTTGCTTTCATCTCTTGGCTTCTGTGATGGTTAGGTTCTGGTGTCAACTTGGCCAAGTGATTATGCCCAGTTGTCTGGTCAGGCAAGCACTGGCCTAACCATTGCCTCAAGGATATTTCATGGCTGGTTGATAAATGGGAAGGCTGGTGGATTAAGTCATCAGTCAGTTGACTGCATCTGTGGTTGAGTACTTCTGCAAACAACTAAAGTATGTCTCCCATAATGAGATAATTCAAACAGTTGAAAGCTTTTAAGGAAGAAGAGAAACTCTTTCACTGCTTCTTCATCAGAGATGCCAGCTTC
>PVIY010051727.1:0-15531 GCA_004026745.1 Myrmecophaga tridactyla | reverse complement strand
CTTGATTTGTCCCCCAGCTTTCAGAGTGTGCCTACTATGGGCTGGGTGCTGGGGAGGCGACCATAGCCCTGCCCTACCCGAAGCTTCCACCCAGTGAGCAAAGATCCTTCCCTTAGCTGAGCACTCAATACAGCCCTTTACACCATTTGTCTGCCATAAATAAAGGTGATTTCTTGCTCGCAACAATCACATGAGGTCCGATTTTAAAAGATTTGGGCACTCAGCCTCCGAGCTGGTCAGTGACAAGTCCTACAGCAAGGAGAGGGTGAACTTGTGGCTGTCACCTCAGGCAGAGCCTCCACAGCCCAAACTCTTGATTGCCGCTGCCCCCCCCCCTTCCCCTGGTGGGGCTCTGGACAAGAGGAGCTGAATGGCCTGGGCACAGTTACGGGGGCCCCTCTTCTGCCCGGCTCTTGGCCACTCCTTGGGGCGACTCCCTGGGTCCATCCTCCCCGCTGAAGGCAGAGCTGCAAGCCGCCCTCTCTAATCTCCCTTCTTCCACCCTGCTCCTTGGCCAAGGCCTTATCACCCAGGCCCTCTCTGTTGTCCAAAAGCAGCAGTAATCCTTTTCCCGCGCTTGGCACTATCTCCCGTGTGACCTTTGTGGTGGCCAGCCCTGAGGCAAGAGTGGGGTCCTTGGAAGCCTGGGAAATGGGGGCCAGCAGAGAACGCAACAGAACCGGTGCTGGCCAAGTATTTCCTCTGAGCTTCAGCCTGTGCTCGGTTATGGGGGTGGGGGTGGGGTAGTTAAGAGCACAGAGGACCACCCAAAGATGCTCTTTGCCTCCCAGGAGCCCTTTGGAGAGATTCACACTACACAGGGCCCAGGTATGGGAAGCCACATGCGGGCCAGGACCAGCTCTTTGTACAGAAAACTCACTGTGCCATCCCCCACCTCTACTCTGGACCAAGGGCAGGTCTCTTATAGTATTGGGGCTTCAGTTTCTCCATAGTTTCCCCCACACCACTGATAGGTGGGTTCAGTGGCGGTGCTGGGCTGCCTGCCCACTGCTCAGCTTCTAGATTTGGTGGACCCTCGTTTCTTTTTCCTCAGCCACCACAAAGCTTCAGGCCACCAGGTGGGTTGGGGCAGGAGGATCCAATCAGGCCTGGAGACCTGCACACGACTCCAACCCCCCAGAGGGAAGGACCCTCTCCGGGGACCAGATGCCAGACTGGGGCCATGGCTGAGGTGCTTCAGCTCCCAACTTGCAGAGGACACACAACTGAGAGGGGCCCCACTCACTGCAAGGTGCCACCTGCCAGTCCCACCTGTGCTGGGCCCTGAAACACACGAGGCACTCACCACCACTGCAGGCTTGGACAGGGTGGCCTCGTTCTTAGCCCCACCTTACAGAAAAGGGAATAGGCCCGAGAGGTTGTGTCTCCCCCAAATTGCACAGCAGATGAGGCCAGAGCTGGGATTCTATCTATTTTAGATTCTAACTCCAAAATCTAAACTCAGATCACTTCTTTCTATGGCTCTGAAAGTGGACTCCACCAGAACTCAAATGCCGTTTCCTAGATTTGGGGTCCACAGTGTGTTACATGCAGAGGCGTGCCTCCCCCTGCCCTTCTTTCTCTGCTCATGCCAGGGTGAGCAGGCCAATGCTGGAATGTTTTATTTTTATTTCAAGAGGAGGTTCTCACATATGGAGAAGAAAGTCCTCCTGTGTCTGCTAACCTCCTCACCCTTTCCCCTTGCAGGTGTGGGGCACACGCTGAGGATGCCACGCTCCTTCTTGGTGAAGAGCAAGAAGGCCCACACCTACCACCAGCCCCGCGTCCACGAGAATGAGCTGGTCTGGCCTCCTGCCCTCACCCCTGGTGAGTCAGAGCCCAGGCTGGCCTCCTGCTGTGCCCACCCGGGATGCCCTGCCCCACGCAGTGGGGGAAGCAGCAGACATCCCACCCGAACTAGCTCCTTCCTCTGAGTCTGGAATGCAGGAGGAGCTCAATAAATGTGGGTTGACTGGATAAACGAATGAAAGGAGTAAGTGAATGAATGAACCCACCTCCTCTGACCCTTTGGGGTGATGACAGCGTCAGGACTAGAACCTGACTAAGCTCCTCAGTAACTTATGTGTAGGTCCTAATTGAAAGTCAGATCTATAGCTGGGGTCGCAGTGCTCAGAACGAATGACACTGGTCCCTGGTTTTCTTCAGGAGTCTCCTGGCCTTCACCCATCTCCCACCCATCCTGGGCAGAGCCCCTGGGACCCACAACAAATGGATCTCTCTCTGGGCCCCCTCCTCCTAGGAAAGGAATTCTCTCCCCTTGCTGCCCCTGGGCTTCCCACAGGCATACGCGGTGAGCCTGATGCCCTTCTCTCCCCACAGTGGCCAGGGACCAGGCCCTGAGCAACGGCCCTGTCCTTGGCACCCTATTTCCAAATCAGTGTCTGGACTGGACCAACCTGAAGCGGGAGCCAGATCTGGAGCCAGACCAGGGCTTGACCAGGATGGCCTCAGCACCAGGTACCAGCCCATGACCTCTGGTCATTCTGCAACCAGGGCCCAGGGGAGTGGGGTGGAATGGACACCTGCCAGCAGGGACTGTTGGAGTCATGGAGTTTGGGGAAGAACCAACACAGTCATGTGCGTGTAACGCGGGTTCTCCAGCTTCTGCCTGAGCCTCTGTTGGATGGGGAGCTTAGTCTGAGTGGGTGGGTCAGGAGGAAGCAGCTGGCAGGTGGATGCAGAGATGAGTGGTGGGGGAGGCACATTTCTGGACTGGAAAAACTAAGGAGCCACAGTGAGAACACAGACACCTCCTCCTACAGTAAATATTTTGGGTAACACAACAAAACTTAGAGCATGAAGGAGCACAGTGGAGGGAGGGGGTAGGGAATGGGTGTCTAAGTTTGGATCCTCCCAGAAGCAGTCCAGGAGGTAAGGATTCAAATGCAAGAGGTGTCTTTAGGATAAGAGGCAATCCCAGAAAACACACTTATGGGAGTCAAGAAGTGAGAAAAAGAAGGGAAGACAGCCAAGAAAGCATTATCAAGCCTCTTCCCCTGAGACTTAATCCTGCCGATGTCTTCTGGAGACAGCGTGGAACACACACCTGAGCGACCCTCCCCTCGGACATTGGTTGAGGGTTGTCTGCTGGGGGTGGGGGAAGTTGGTTCCCTGGTACTTTCTGCCTGCCTTGTGTGCAAATAGAGTAGACGAGGAAAACAGTCCTGCATGCCAGGAAATGTCAAGTGCACAGGAGATATGAGTGCGCCGCTAAGAGCATCTGCTCCAGGGGCTTCCTTTGCACAGCTCAGCTGCTATCATCATCTCTTTTTCCTCACCACCCCTCACCTTCTCACCATCATCACCACCCTTATCACCCTCACCTTCCTCATTGTGCTCACCACCCTCACCATCCTCCTCCCTCACCGTTCTCACCTCTCTCCCCCCACTCACTGCCCTCCCCCGCAAGAGTGGCCCATAGTACTAAGTGTTCCCTGAATGCCATGCGCTGTGCTGAGCACTTTTAGAACATGAGCGCATTGAATTCTCACTGTGAATCAGGTAGTGTTATTCTCCCCAGTTTATGGAGGGGGAGACTGAGTCTCAGAAAGGGATGGTTACCTGCCCAAGCTCACAGAGCTGGTAAGTGGAGGAGTCAGGATTAGACCCGAGTCTGGGTGACACCACAGCCTCTCCCCCGGCAGGTCCACACTCAGCAGGGGTCTCTCTCCACAGAGACCTGCTGAATGTGCCACTCTCTCCACAGAAGGCCCCACAGTGATGTCCCAGGCCCAGGATGGTGACTCTTCACCCTCTGACTCACCCCCGTTCTATAAGCCCAGCTTCTCCTGGGACACCCTGGCCTCATCCTATGGCCACAGCTACCGGCAGGCCCCCTCCACCATGCAGTCTGCCTTCCTGGAGCACTCTGTCAGCCTATACGGCAGCCCACTAGTGCCCAGCACCGAGCCCCCCTTGGACTTCAGCCTCCGCTACTCCCCGGGCATGGATGCATATCACTGCGTCAAGTGCAACAAGGTGAGCAGTCAGGGGTGCAGGTGGGCACACAGGGGTCAAGAGGTCTGCTCTGCGCCCCCTCTACAGCATGCTGGCAGCTGCAGGGTCTGGAATTTCCCTGGACTGTGGACCTTGGGAGCCCTGATGGGATGGATTCAGAATGTTTGCCCTCATCACCATTCATTGAGCCCTTACAACGTCCCTGGGCCTGTCCTAGTCACTTGACATGCAGGACCCCATCAGCCCTGGGAGATGGGTTTAGTTACCTCCAGTATGCAGGTGAAGGACTAAAGTTTAGAGAGGTTAAGTCACTTGTGCAAGATCACACAGCAAGTAGATCAAACTAGTTTGATCTGGCCAATTCCCAGATCTAGTGGTTGCACTAGCCTATCCAGTCCCTAGATGGGGCTAGAATGGATGGTTTGGTTTCCCTGGCTGCTGAAACAAATACCCTACAATGGGTTGGCTTAACAACAGGAATCTATTGGCTCACAATTTTGAGGTTAGGCATCAACCAGGCGATGATTTTTCCCAAAGACTGTGGAATTTTGGGGCTTGCTGCCAGTGATCCTTGGTGCTTGGCTTTTTGGTTGCATGGCAATGCATGTGGTAGTATCTTCTCCTTTCTCTTTCGGGTTCCATTGACTTCCAGCTTTTTGCTTCTCCTAGGGCTTCTTTCTCTGTGGCCCTCTCTATAAAGCTCTCATAATAGGATTAAGGCCCCGTCCTGATTCAGCTGGGCCACATCTTAACTGAAATAACCTCATCAGAAGTGGGATTAGGATTTAGGAATGGAGGGCGGGCCACAGTGGCTCAGCAGCAGAGTTCTCGCCTGCCATGCCAGAGACCTGGGTTTGAGTCCTGGTACCTGCCCACACACACACACAAAAAAAGATTAAGGAATGGATTAAGATTAAGAACATATTTTTCTCCGGCTCATAACTTCAAGCCACCACAGTGGGCTTTCCAGGTTCCTGCTACCTGCCCTCCCCCGCCATGGCTGGAGCTGAGCTCGGAGGTGGAGGGGGCCCCAAGCCTGTCTCCCTCTCTGCAGCCCCAGGGGCTCCACACTGTGCTTCCACCACCAGGTGTTCTCCACCCCACACGGACTGGAAGTGCACGTGCGCCGCTCCCACAGCGGGACCCGGCCCTTCGCCTGTGACGTCTGTGGCAAAACCTTTGGCCACGCCGTGAGCCTGGAGCAGCACACACACGTCCACTCCCAGGTGGGCAGCTGGCCAGGCAAAGGACCCCCATTTTCCGCTTCACTCCACACTTCCCCTGGGAAGCCTAGGGGGCTGGGGCTGGGTTTCTCACCCCACCCCGGAGGGTGACACAGACCAGGGGTCCCTCACTGCCCACCTCCCCTGGGCTGGGTCTCCAAACACCTTCCCATGAGGCATTTAGTGTCCTGGATTGACAGAGTCAGCTTCATGTACAATTGGAAGATGCTCTTTCCTAGGGGTGACATCAGGGGAGATGAGATGTGATGCTCAGAGATGGTCCTGCCCGCGGATGGTCAGGGCAGCTGTCTGCAGCTTCAAGGCCCTCGACTCTCAAAATCCTAGAGTTAGACTTAAATATTCATCTCATCTCATTTAGCCCTACCTGAGTCGGTAATTTTTTTTATTGTTTTATTTTTTTTAATACCAGACAAACGCAAACGTTCCTATTTTGATTATTCCATTCTACATGTCTAATCAATAATTCACATCATCACATAGTTGCATATTCATCATCATGATCATTTCTTGGGAGATTTGCATCTATTCAGACCTGAGTCAGTAATTTTTTAAAGAATTCAATTCCAGGGAGAGAATCTGAAAGTGTCATTGGTCATTAACACCTGGGTAAATATGAAAGATCTAGTGGGCAAAGCAGAAATCATCACAAGAGCTTCCATCCATGAGTACGTGCCCCTGCCAGGTGCCAGGCTCAGTTCTCTACCTCCAGTCTTCCCAATGACCCTTTCTTACTGTTCTTATGTACAGAGACAAATCTCAGGGGGGTTAAATGACTTGCCAAAGGTCACCTGGCTAAGAGGAAGCAGAAGCTAGGGCTGCGCCCTGATAACTTAGTCTCTTAACTGTATCACTGTGCTGCCCCATAAACCATCCCTGCCTCAAGGAACTCACTCTGGATTAAGGGTCATAAAATGCCAACCCCTTGAAAATAATCCCACAACAGTCAGTCCATCAGTCAATCAACAAACATTTATTGAGGCTTATTTTGAGTGGGTCCCTTGAGAGTTATAAGAAAACTCTGGCAGGAGGCCTCATCACTCCTGGTCCCTGTCTTGAGGCCACCGCAATGGAGTCTCCTGTTCCTCAGGGGATCCCGGCCAGGTCCAGTCCTGCACTCAGCTTGGCACTCCCAGGCTGCGAGGCCCCGCCTGCGCCTCACCCCCCGGGGCCTCGTTTCCTCCGGCAGGAGCGTAGCTTCGAGTGCCGGATGTGCGGCAAAGCCTTCAAGCGCTCGTCCACCCTGTCCACCCACCTGCTCATCCACTCGGACACGCGGCCCTACCCCTGCCAGTTCTGTGGCAAGCGCTTCCACCAGAAGTCCGACATGAAGAAGCACACCTACATCCACACCGGTGAGCCCACCGGCTGGGCACCCTTCGCGGGCCTGTGTCCCCGCGGGCCGGGCCTACCTGGGGCCCAGACAGAGCCAGCCGGGCTGGAGGCTGCCGAGTTCTCCAATCTGGCTTCTGGGGTGCTCCCACCTCTCACTGAAAGACATGTTAAAAAGTCCCCTGCTCTAGGATGGGGGTGGGGTCTTAGAGGAAAAGGTGGGGCCCACACTCTGATGGAGGGCTGCGCGCACTGTGCACCTAATTCATTGAAAAAGCACTGGAAGGAAGCACAACAAAATGTCAGCACTGACTGTCACTGGCTGAAAGTGGGACTAGTGGGTGAATTTACCTTTCATTCTTTCATTCATTTCTTCCCTAGATATTTATCCAGTGCCTCTTTTTGTGCCCGGTGCCAGAATATATTAATAAACAGCATGGACTCAGTTCTAGCCCTAACCAATCCCATAGTTATGGGGGGAGGGGTGCAGAATTTAAGGTTTTTTTTTATCTCCCTTTCCTAATTAGTTTCTAAAGTGAATGTGGGTTGGCGATGAAATGAAGCACACAAGGGTTGGAAAACAAACTGTGGGGTAGGAGGGCCACAAACGGACATGCACGACCCTGACCCATCCTTGCTGCCCTGCAGGTGAGAAGCCACACAAATGCCAGGTGTGCGGGAAGGCCTTCAGCCAGAGCTCCAACCTCATTACCCACAGCCGGAAGCACACGGGCTTCAAGCCCTTCAGCTGTGAGCTGTGCGCCAAGGGCTTCCAGCGCAAGGTGGACCTGCGGCGGCACCGTGAGAGCCAGCATAACCTCAAGTGAGAGGATGCCCCTTCCCGGCTCCTGACCAGCCTGCCCTGATGGCCTGTGACCTGGCAGCAGGCCAGGAAGGAGGACAGCTGTGTGTACCCAGACCCCCAGTCTCCTGGAAGCAGCATGGGGCTGGGAGTCTTTGAGCTTGTTTTGAGGCTCACAGATTTGCTGTGTGACTTTGGGCAAGTGGCTTCCTCATTCTGGACCAACATTTCTCCTGCCTGTAAAGTACGGGAGCTGGACTAGGTCTTTTCTGAGCTGAAATTTTCTACTTCAGAGGTCTAAGTGCTCTGGTGCCTTCTCCAGGGAAGAGCCCAGAATATCAGCGTATCCCCAAGTGGAGAGGGGTTCGAGCTGGGACTGACAAAGGAACCTCCCACTGGCTGGGATCTGGCCACCTTGGTGTTTATAGGGCTTCTTTCTAGCTGCCGCAGATGGCCAGAGCTGCCTCTTATCCCAGTGGGAGGCCTGGCACCCCTCTACTTCAGCCAGGTGTGCTGGCTACTCCCCACCTCTGATTGGCACTTGGGGATTCTAGTTTTCTGTCAGCAGTGAGGCCAGAGAAGCCAGTAGTTATTGCTGCCAGAAGCCTGTTCCTCTCGACTGCTATAAATAAAAAAGACACAGACTAATTTACATTTGACAAGCATTTATTAAGTGCCTAGTAATGCAAGGCCTTGAATGAGACTTTTTGGAGGTTGTGGGGAACTTCATAAAAGCAGAGAAAGCTATGGAGAAGCTCATAGAGGAGTTGAGGAGACAGAAATACACCCAAAGGATATGGAAACCAAACCCACAAGTGTCACGATAGAAGTTTAAGAGACCTTGTGTGACAAGACCACATGGAAAGGCAAGGTCAGTTCAACTGTATTAGTTTCTTGTTGCTGCTGGAACAAAACAGCAGATTGGCTGAAACAGCAGATTTATTCTTTTATAACTCTGGCAGTCAGAAATCTGAAATGAGTCTTACAAGCTAAAATCAGTGTTGCCAGAGCTATGTTCCTTTGGGAGGATTCAAGGGAAATGCACTTCCTTGCCTCTTTCAGCTTCTAAGAGGCCGCGGCATGTCTTGGCTCATGGCCCCCTCCTCCGTCTTCAAAGCACATCACTCCATCCTCTGCTTTAGTCATCGTGTTCTGCTGCCTTTGACCTTCTTACCTCTCTCTTAAGGACCCTTGTGATTACATTTCACTCACGTGGATAGTCCAATATTGTTTCCTCATCTCAAGACCCTCAATTTAATCACTCCGGTAGGCTGAATAATGTCTCCCAAAGACATCCATGCCTAATCCCTGGGACCAGTGCACATTAGCTTATATGGCAAAAGGATTTTGCCAATGCGATTAAGTTTAAGGATCTTGATTTGGGAAGATTATCATGGATTTTTCTGGGCTGACCCTAAATGTAATCACAAGTGTCCTTATGAAAGAGAGGCAGAGGGAGATTTGGTCCCAGAAGAGAGGGCAAAGTGACAACAGAAGCTGAGATTGGAGGGATGCAGCCACAAGCCAAGGAAAGCAGCAGCCACCAAAAGTTGGAAGAGGCAAGAAACATATTCTTCCCTGAAGTCTTTAGAAGGAACCAGCCTACTGACACCTTGATTTTAGCCCCATAGGATCCACTTTTGATTTCTGGCTTCCAGAACTGCAAGAAAATAAATTTCGGTTGTGTTAAGCCACTGAGTTTATGGTGTCTGGTTATGGCAGTGACAGGAAACATACGATTACATCAATAAAGTCTCTTGCATGTAAGTTAACATATTCACAAGTTCCAGGGATGAGGATGTGGATATCTTTGGGGGCCATCACAGGAGCTAGGGAGAGGGAGGATTGCAGGAAATGGAGATTGTGGTGAATTTTATACTAGACAACTTCAAAGACATCCTTGCCCCATGGGGGAAGGGCAGGTAGAGCCATCTAAGCAAGGGCACAGAAAGGGGCATGTGTGAAACAGGCTCAAAGTCCAGCAAATGCTTGAGAGTGCATTTGGTGGAGAGGGAAGAGGGGCTGATAGGGGAGAAAAGAGGATCAAGGTCAGCCCCATACATAGCTCCCTGGGCAGACAATGGGCCCTGGGAGAACATTTCCATCCTTATCAGTGATTTCCATAGAGGGCTCTGCTGGGCACCTCCCAGCCTATCCTGGTCCTTGGGCTGGCAGCATCTGGCTGCCCGGGTAGGATGTGGCTGCCATGGAGTGGGGCCTCTCTGACATCCCGGGAATCCAGAGCCCAGAGACTGAGGATGTAGTGAAAATTAAACCTCAAAATTAATTCAGAGGATGCATTCCACGCCCTAATGTGGCCGATTCGTTTTCATACTGTTTTTGTTACTGATACTCAGGGTCGCATCACCAGTGCCATCCCGAGGTCTCACAGGCCCCCATCCACACCCCACCCAATCCTCAGTGGGGTCAGTGCCTCAGTCCGAGAAGTATGGCAGTGCCCTCACCTCCCCGCAGAACTTCGGGAGTCACACTTGCCCTGTGTCCTGTGGAAGTGGAGCCTACTGGAGTCATGCCATCTAGTCACCTTGGTGCAAAGGCCCCTGCACTGGGAGTTGGGAAACCTGGATTCTGTCTGACTCTACCACTAACTGGCAGTGTAACCCTGGGTTACTGCCTCCCCACTCTGGGCCTCAGTTCCCTTGTACGAGTAGGAGTATGGCACAACATCTGCAGGGCTGGCCTGTGTCTTCCACTTCACACACCACGATTCAAATGGTAGGAAGCGAGGGAGAGCTAATGGGCAGTGGGGAGAGGGTGAGGGCACACAAGTGGGAAGACTAAACTTCCCTCAAATCACAGACAGCAGATGGGGGGGCCCTCACTGTATCTCCTAAGCCTGGCCACCCCAATCCCAGTGTGACGAACGCAGCCCCTCAGTCCTAAAACAGGCAGCACATTGAAGGGGAGCTCTGCTGCCACCGCAATGACAACTGCTACTGGCTTGTGGGCTGACACCACTCGGCAAGTCTTGCAGGAGCTATCTTCTCTGCAGGGTGCCAGCTCTGCATTTGAAACCCATCCTGTGACAGCCAGGAATTCAGGCAGCTGCATAATGGTGGGGGGTGGGATGGGGGCAGGGGTGGGGGTGAGCTGGGACAGCGGCATTGCTTCATGAGTCAGGACAACAGAGCAGCACATGTTGTGAGCAACCTGGAAGCTCCCAGTCCATTGCCATCTCAGGGCCCAGGGTCCTTACAAGCCAGGCCCTTCCAGACGGTGCTGAATCTTTCCCTGGAGGTGGGTTCTTGGGTTTTCCCACATACCTGCCCACATGCCTGCCCACATGCCTGCCTCCCTTCTCTGCAGTATGCAAATGTATTTCCAGCCCCCACTGCTCTGAGGCTGCTGGGGCATCACCTGCCCCCTGCACTCCCCTCCCTCATCACTCCTCGCCTGTGGCACTCAGAGGAGAAGCCAGACAACCTAAATCCCAATCACACCTATCCTCAGTCAGTGAAGAAAGACACATTGTCTAGCTTTCCCCTTACAGCTCAGCTTCTCTTCCCAGCCCCAACCGGAAAGAAAAAAAAAATACTCTGCTGCAGAAGCAGTGGAAATCCAGATATTAGTTTGGTTTTGTTTAGCAAACTAGGAGCATGCAAAGCAGCTCCCTGATCCTTGAATGTGTGTGTGTTTCAGTGTGTTTAAGAGATGATGGGCAACCCCATCGCCCAGCACCCACACTGTGCCCAAATTCCCCAGCACCTGCCCTGGCACCATCCCTCTGAGCTGCAGTGAGATACAGAGCAAGGTTCCTCACCCAGAAGTCAAGGAGCTCATCCCCAGCCTGGCCCCTGGCTGTGTGGCTTTGGACAAGTCCTTCCCCTTTCTGGGCTTCGCTGCCCCAATTGACAGGTGGGAGCAAATAGTCTGTAAGGTTTGCTGGCTCTGATGCGCTAGCTGCTAGAGCCCCCTCTTCCCCCAAGTTTGAGAACAAGCCCCAGGTCCCTACAGGACAGGAGGAGGGAAACTGTTGAGGGTGCCAGATCCCATGCAAATCACAAAGCCTTCCCCTGACACCTGACAGGTTTGCTCAGGGGAATTCTGGCTAAAGCAAACAAGAAGAGCTCTGGAATGAGGTGTACCCGTCAGGACCCTACTCAGCCAACCCCAGAGCCTGAAGGTCAGGGGACTTTCCGTTCCCCAGTGGGGGCTTCAGAGAGAAGCCTCTGCCCCCGAAGCCTGGAGGCTCACAGCACAGGAGAAGACTAGAGGAAGCATCTGGAGCGCTCACTGGGAGGAAGGGTAAATGGAGGCACAGAGAAGGAGACATCTCAACTGGGAATCTGATCCAGAGCCCAGCTCTTTATTTGCCTGCTGTGTGACCTTGGGCAAGTCAACTATTCTCTCGGAGCCTCATATGCCCCATCTCTAAAATGGGATTATGCCCCTTACCTTGCAGAGGGTTGTGTAGATTAGAGATGATATATGGAAACCCTTGGCCCAGCTCTGTACCTGAAGACTGCTATTATCAGTCCCAAGAAAAAGCCACACTTCTGAGAACAGGCTCTAATGCCTTGCAGAGGGAAATAATTCTTTCAGAAATTTTCATTGCTGTGAGTCAGGCATGGGGTTTGGCTCTGGTGGCTAGAGCCCAAAGAAAATACCTTCTAGCAGATGAGAAAATGTCACATCCACAGGTAACTGCCTTTTGAGATTCCACGGGTCCTGAGCTGTAAGAGAAAAGCCCAAGAAGCTTAATATTCAGAGGAGAGAGAAGTTTTGCTGGAATGACCAAGGGAGGCTTCATGGAGGAAGTGGCATTTGAATGAGTCTTGTAGGATTGGTAGGATTTCAAAAGGGGATGTCCATGACTTGCCAGCACTTTCTGTGTGCTGGGCTCTGCACACTGCTTTACACAGACGGTGTCAAGGAATCATTACAACAACTCCACAAGGAAGGAACTCTTATGTTTATCATTTTACAGAGGAGGAAGCTGAAGCCCAGAGAGCTTTGAGGACTTCTGAAGTCACACTAGTAAGTGGCAGTGCCAGGGCTTAACCAAGTGTGTTTTCAAAGCCCTTAAGGCTACTCTAATGGAAGGAACAGGATGGGCAAGGCAGAGGGGTGGAACTGAAAGAGATGACCAGAGAATGATGAAGAATTTGGGTTGGCCAGAATTATCTGAAGTTGGAATAGTTAGACAAAATAGGACAGAGCATGGCGTGAGGCAAAGGGCAGTAGGAGAGACTGAAGACCTGAAGTCATCTTTTAAAGACAAAGGGAGATACTGACTGCTTTGAATGGGAGACCAGGGGAGAAGCTGAAGAGACTTCAGTGCTGAACTTTAGAAAGATGACCTGTGGTGGGTACACACGTGGCCTGGAGGGACTGGGGTGGCACCGGGGGCTGGAGGCCAGTTCAGAGTCAGTATCAGGAGCAAAGGCAGCTCCAGCCTCAGCAATCGACATCTACTGAGCTGAGGTTGAAGAGGCAAAGATTGACCAGGGAGTAGCAGGGATTCTTAGAGATGGAGGGCAGGTGGGAGGTGGGGAGAAAGGACACACAGAGGCGTGTCAGGTCTGTCCCTGTGCACGGCTGCCCTGGTCCCCTGCCATTCTGGACAAGCAGGAAGAGCTTTCCTGTCATCCCTCCAGAAGCCTTTAGGGAACTCCAAAGGCTATTTCCTACCCTTGCACCTTTGCCCATGGTGTTCCCATCACCTGAAATGCCCTCTTCCCTCTCCTGGAACCTCTCAGACTTTAAAACCAGCTCGAAAGCATGTAAGAGTTTTCAAATTGTGTTTGCTCTATGAGTCTCCATATCACTACTAGGAATTTATCTTATGGAAATAATTATGGATAGGAACACAGATTTAGCTACTAGACCATTTTCTATAGCCTGTTTTTAATGACAAAACAAACCAACCAACAAAAAACCCACACCCACAACACAACAACAACAAAACAGGATCACCCTAAAAGCTCCACAGCCGTAGATCAGCTCAGCCACCAATGCTGACCAGTAAAGGGCCTAAGGTCTGATGTAAAGTAAAAAATGTGCATGGATAACATGCTGGTTCTGTAAAAACAATACGCATATGCTTTCATAGGCTGAGAAACAAATATGAGGAAAGGACACCAAAGTGTTGCTAGCAGCTGTTCCTGGGGCTGGGAAGGAAGGTTGGATTTCACTCTCATTACTATCTATAAAAGAGATCTGGATTTTTAACTGAAAATTTTGAAATGAAAATAGATTTTTCAGAATGAATATTTTGACATAGGAAGCTGCTCATGGTATCTTAAGTGAAAAGGGAGGTTGAAAATCAGTATACAGAAGGGGGGATTACAGGCAGATGGAAGTGTAGGACGCCAGGAATCAGTCCCTCTGTCAAAGCAACTATTGAGCTTGCAGGGACTATCTGAATCAACTATTTTTGAAACTCTAGAATCTAATGGAAATTATGCAGCATCCAGGGAGGAGCTGGTTAAAGAGGTTGATAAATGTCAGTGGATTTCAACCTCTGTGTAGTCACTACTGTCCCCCATCCCCCAACCATGTGGCAGGCAGCAGTGGGGACTGCAGCCCAGGCCCCTGGGGCAGCTGGCTGGTGCCAGGGTGGGCCATCAGGGCCTCATCCTCCAAAATTCAACAGTGTGTGATCTGATTGCTGATCACTGCTTTTTAAAATATATATATATATATATTTTTTTAATTGAGAAATCACACATATACAATCCACCCAAAGTATAAGATCAGTGGCTCACAATATCATCACACAGTGTGTATTCATCACCATGATCATTTTTAGGATATTTGCATCACTCCAGAAAAAGAAATAAAAAGAAAAAGAAAAAACCATATGTCTCACACCCCTTGCCCCTCCCTCTCATTGACTACTAGTATTGCCATCTATCCAATTTCCCTTCCCCATATCTGCCCCCCTATTATTTAATTTTTTGTCCTTATTTTTTATTCATCTGTCCATATCCTTGTCAAAGGGAGCTTCACACGCAAGGTTTTTAAAATCTCACAGACACAATGTAAAAGTTATATCTTTATACAATCGTCTTTAAGAATCAAGGCTACTGGAATACAATTCAACAGTTTCAGGTACTTCTCTCCAAACACCCCAATACACCATAACTAAAAAGGGATATCTATATAATGCATAAGAATAGCCTCCAGGATAACCTCTTGACTCTATTTGAAATCTCTTAGCCACTGACACTTTATTTTGTTTCATTTCTCTTCCCCATTTTGGTCAAGAAGGCTTCCTCACTCCCATGATGCCAGGACCTGGCTCATCCCTGGAGTCCTGCCTCATGTTGGCAGGGAGATTTATACCTCTGGGAGTCATGTCCCACATAGACGGGAGGGCAGTGAGTTCATCTGCAGAGTTGGCTTAGAAACCGAGGCCACATCTGAGCAACAAAAGAGATTCAGTAGAGGAGTTTTAAAGAAGCAGCATTCTCTCTATAGTTTCTCTTTTCTCTTTCCATTCTTCATTTGGGAGTAAAAATTGTTTGGAAAAATCACAAACTGATTGCTCTAGCACTCAACAACTACAATCACAAGAACAACAACAAAACCTAGCAATCTCAGAGAAGTGGGGAAACTAGATTTCCAGAGTTATAACATGTCCAATTTTCAATAAAAAATTATAAAACACACAGAAACAGGAAAATATGGCCCATTCACAAGAAAATAAGAATTTTCCAGAAACCATCCCTGAGAGACGCGCATACACTAGAACTAATAGTCAAAGACTTAAATTTTTTTTTAGTTAAAAAAAAAATTTTGTTTCATGGGCAGGCACCAAGAATCAAACCCGGGTCTCCAGCATGGCAAGTGAGGATTCTGCCACAGACCCCCCGTCACACCGCCCAGTCAAAGACTCTAAATCAATTGTTTTAAATATGTTTAATGAGCTAAAAGAACCCGTATACAAAGATTAAAAGAAATTAGGAAAATTTCTGAACAAAAGAAAGAGATGGAAACTTTCAAAAGGAAACAGAAATTTTGGAGCTGCGAAGTACAGTAATTGAAATGAAAAATTTATTAGAGCAATTCAAAGCAAATCTGAACTAACAAAAGAAAGACTCAGTGAACATCAACACAAGACAATTGAACTTATCCAGTCTGAGGAACAGAAAGAAAAAATAATGAAGAAAAATGAACAGAGCCTGAGGGACTGTGGGACACCATCAAGCACAC
>PVIY010051726.1:0-15541 GCA_004026745.1 Myrmecophaga tridactyla | reverse complement strand
AGGGGTAAAAGGTATGGAATGTATGAGTTTTTCTTTTTTCTTTTTTCTGGAGTGATGCAAATGTTCTAAGAAATGAGCCTGGTGATGAATATACAACTATGTGATGGTGTTGTGAGCCATTGATGGTAGACCAAGTATGGAATGTTCGTTATGTTAAGAATGTTTGTGTCTGTATGTTGTTTTGTCAATAAAAATATTTAAAAAAAAATATATACATGCAATGTGCTGTCATTCAGCTGTAGAAAGTAATGAAGTCCTGATACATGTGACAAATGAACAAACCTTGAAGACATCATGTTGAGTGAAATAAACTGGGCACAAAAGGGCAAGTATTGTCTGGTTTCTCTTACATAAAATACTTAGAATAAGTAAATTCAGAGAGACAGAAAGCAGAATAGTGGTTGCCTAGGGTGGGGAAGAGGGAAGGGG
The DNA here is from genome assembly GCA_004026745.1 of Myrmecophaga tridactyla. Taxonomy (NCBI): domain Eukaryota; kingdom Metazoa; phylum Chordata; class Mammalia; order Pilosa; family Myrmecophagidae; genus Myrmecophaga; species Myrmecophaga tridactyla. Next base: position 15,112 of record PVIY010051726.1, on the reverse strand, counting down.
AGTTATTAAATGCCTGAGTTTTAGTGTGGGATAATGAAAATTGTCTAGAAATAGTGGTGAAAATTACACAGTATTGTCAATGTACTCCATGCCAAAATATTGTCCACTTAAAATAGTTAAAAGGATTAAGTTATGTATCTTTTATCACAATTAACAGTTTTAAAAAAATAAAGAAGAGACATTCTTTGTGTCTATGTGATAATTTTCTTTTTATAATAATGAAAATGCTCTAAAAGAGAGTGTGATGATTGCACAAATAAGTGATGATACTGTGAAATATTGATTGTATAATTTGGATAGAATATATGATAAATGACTATATCTCAATAAAATATGAAAAATAGAGGCATTGTGTGTTAGTTTGCAAGCTGCTGGGATACAATATACCAGACTGGAATGGCTTTTAAAAAGTGGAATTAAATAATTTATAAGTTTACAGTTCTAGGGCAATAAGTGTTCAGAGTAAGGCACCAATAAGAGGTTACCCTCACTCAAGAAAGGCCAATTGATCTGGAATAACTCTGCCAGCTGGGTAGTCACATGGCTTCTATCTGCTGGTCACTTATTCCTGGGCTCCATTGCTTTCAGTCTCTGTCTATGTGGGGGTTCCTTACTTTGCTTCTCTGGGGCTGGCTTTCATCTTTTGGCTTCCCTTGGGAGTCTCCAGGTTCTGGCTGGCGATGTCTGCTGGGCTCCAAGCATCTCCAAACATGTGTGTCTCTGTTCTCTGCCTATCAGCTCTGCTCAGAAGTTTCTTTTGGCTCTGTTGTTTCTGTAGGCTCCGTCTGCTCTGAGCTCTCTCCAAAACGTTTCCTCTTTTACAGGACTTTGATAAGCTAATCAAGACCCATCTGGAATGGGTGGAGTCACATCTCCATCTAATCAAAAGTTCACATCCAAAATTGGGCATGTCACGTCTCCATGGAGCTAATCTGATTAAAAGTTTCTAGCCTACAGTATTGAATCAGGATTTAAAAGGGCTGCTCCCAAAAGATTGGATCAGGATTAAAACGTGGCTTTTCTGGGATATGTAATGCTTTCAAACCGGCACACCTTACCAATAATGTTAGTGAAGCAAACAACCCGCAATAATCATCTTCTACAAAACTAAGTGACAGAGTATCTTTGTGAACTCCAAAATATGAGCAGCTAGAGCCAAACCACTGACAGTAACAATAAACTTTTCAGGAAGAAGTGGATGAGGACAGAAGGGTTTCTGATGACCCTGTAGGCTTAGGAACCCAGATATTGCCCTGGCATTCCAGAAAAGTTTAGGGAGGAGTCCACACTCTGAATGTAGGGTAGCAAGTTGGTTTGAGAACAACAGCCAAAAGTGAGAAGGCTTCACGGGCTCCAACTGGCAGACAGTGAAGGCACATGAGAAAACTATGCCCACAAAACAGGAGAAACTGCAACCTAAAACTTCAAAATCAAGTAAAAGAAACTAAGAAAATATTTTTAAGCTATGAAAGAACAGGATTAATCTGAATCAGAAAAATGTAGATCAGATGACTAGATAAGGGAAAGATGAAAAAGAGACCTGATGACTCAGAAAAGAAGTAGAAATAAAAGTTAAAATTTTAAGAAATGAAGATCCAAGTAGAAGAAATGTAAGAATGAATAAACACTATAGGAAAGCACCACAAGGGAGATAGAAGTTGGAATAGAAGAAAGAAAAAACAAACAAAACAAAACAGAAATGAAGGGGATTTATATTTAAAAATTTTGAGAGAAAATCATAGATGCCAAAGACAGACAAAAACTATCTACATGTGCATAAAAGAGGACTCAAAGCCCTGATAAAATTCCATGATTGAGAAGACACATCTCTGGTCTGATGGTAAGATGCATCCTGACTCCACGTGTAGAGGACATGGAAGCTTGGATTTGAGACCTGCTGCCCCACCCCCAGCCTTGCCCTCGTGTCTCTACTTCTGACTGCTGCTTATTTTTATCCTTTTACTGTAGAGCTGTAAACTTGAGTATAGTACTTTCAGCGAGTTCTGTGAAGTAGTTTAGCAAATGACCACCCAGGGGGCTAGTGGAGGCTCTGAATTTGTAGCTAGTTGGACAGAAGTGAGCATGGCCTGGGCCCCCAAACTTGTCCTGGTCCCTAAAGTACAATCTTGTGGAGAATTGCTCTCAATCTGAGAAGTATAGCCAAACTCCCGTTAAAGGCAAATGCGAATTGAGTTACTGCAGTATATGCAGTTGCTGATTGAGTTTTGATGTTCTTAATTTTATTGTGGAAGCTATTAGAAACTTTTGATGCCCTGTACAACAGAAAAGCTCACTCAAACTTGCTAAACTAATAAAAGGCAACTTCTTGGTGCACATAACTGAAAAGTTCACAGGTAGGTATTGTTTAGCGCAAGGCTCGACCCACTAGTCTGATGGTGCTCTCAAAGGATCTGGTTTGTTCCCATTTCTCCGCTCTGTTTTCCACGGTGGTATTTCCATTTTCACAAGGTGTCGAGATTTTATAAGCAGTTCCTGGCTACATGTCTGTTTTTTGATAACCAGAGAGGCTTTTAAAGGAAAAAACAAAACAGAAAGTACCTTTGTGTCAGCATTACCATCAGAATCCTGACATAAACTTTAATTGGACTGACTTAATTTATACAACTATCCATAAACAATCACTGTGACCAGAGAAGTTAAGTGTTAGTCACATTGGCGTATGTATACCTGTTTCTTCACCATGTAGATCCCCAGGCACAGGCAGAGGGAAGGAGGGAGTGATGCTGGGGAGGCTGTCAGTAAAGGAATTTAAAAAGTAAATGTTGAGTCTTATCAAAATACCATTTTGGCACCACTTGAAATGATCATATATGGTTTTTCTCTTTTTGGTTATGGTGAGTTATGTAAATAGATTATCTAATATTATGTTAGGGGACAAAACCTACTTAGTTAAACCTTGCAGGAGTAACTGAGGTTCTGGAAGAATCAGTATGCTTCCTTTTTCTTTTTTTTCTTCTCTTTTTCCTTCTTCCATTCTCATGTGAACTGCTGAGCTTGGCTGGGCCCTCCCGTACTGTGTTCCCTAGAGCTCTGTCTTTGGTCTGCTGCTCTGCCGGTTGCATGGCTTTCACTGCCTCTCTCTGCCGGTGTTCCTCTTTCTGACCTTCCTACTCAGACATCCCATTGCATCATGTTGCCTCTTGGATGGCCCACAGGCATCTCCAGCTCAGCATATCCAGCACTTACAAGCCTGATTTATCCCCTCTGTTCTTGGTCGCTTCACCCAGTTACAAACCAGAACCTTTGGACTTTCCTTTCTTTCCCCTCTCTTGCCCACTCTTCTTTCCTATATTTGCCTCCAGTTCATGCCCTTCTTTCTGGCTCCACTCGTACTACCCTAGAGCAGGCACTCATCATCCCTTGTCTATCCGAATGCTTCTCAAACTTGAGTGAGTGTTGTGATCACAATGGCCAGGCAGCACACGCACTGCTCAGCCCTACCCCTTTAGCTTTTGATTCAGTAGGTCTGGCTGAGATTTTGCGTGTCTAATAAGCTTTAGGCGATGCTAATGCTGCTGGCTCACAGGATGTGCTTTGAGAACAGCAGCTCCTTTCTGATGTCTGGTTCTCCAGTCCTCACTCCCTTACCCTATCCACACCACAACCAGAGCGGTCCAGCTGAATACTGAGCCAAAAACTCTGAGCTTTTGTCTACCTAGTAAAGTTCACGTTTCTCAACATGGGAACAAACGTGACCTCTGTGATTACATTAATCCCGCTCTGTGGGCCCCTGCTTGCTTGTGGTTGCACCCATGAACTATGTGGTTTGCATGACTCATGTGCTTCTGCCTGCCTGAAATGTACCAGTCCTGACCTGACGCATCTGCTCTCATCCTTGGAAGGTGGCCTGAATCCCCGGTGGGCTAAAGTCATCTTACCTGTGTCTTCATAGCACCTCTGGCTTATCACTTACCGTCCACTGTTGAATTCATTGGTTGTGTATGCCTCACTCCCACCCACCCTTGCTCCCACCCCCAGGCTGTAGGCTCTCTGAAGGCATGAAAACTAGGTCGTACTCCTCTTTTTATAGTCCTTTTCTGTGCGGTACCTTGCGCATAATAGATGCTTAATGAACTTAACTAAATATTAGCATTTCTCTGGGTCCAGTTATCTCCTACCAGAGGCCCCACCACCCAGACACTAACACCTTTATCCCATTATAAGGAAATAAAGTGCCTTTTAGGCAGTTGCTGCAAAGTAGAGGGCTGATCCCTCCTGGTACTGGAGATCCTTAAACCTCCGGTTATCTCAGTCTTTATATCTCCTCCCGTGGCTCGACCTAAACCGAGGGCAGTAGACTCAAGGGCAGACCGTAATGGCTTCTGTTCCCTTAAGTTTCTTCCTCTTCTTGAAAATGTGAGGGTTTGAGAAGAAGGGGAGAGGATAGTGGTAACCAGTGCCAGGCTGCGGCAGCCGTGGCCAGTAAGGACACAGGCAGCGTTGGGAGACTTTTGGGATGTAGGCACCCCTAGAGGGAGTAGTTTGGGGGGGGTCTTTCCTAGTTGCAAAGATGCAGGTTTCAGTGCAGCTGATGGCAGAGCTTCCTGATGTGTGGCGTTGTTCAGAAAGAGGCTGGACCTGCATCTGCCAGGATGCCAAATCCACATAGGCCTGCCAACACATCCATTGGATGGCCGCTTCCGGGCATGGACTTCAGCCATCTGACTGCCCAGGCGCCCCCTTGTGTGGTAAGGTAGCTTCAGAGACTGAATCATCCACGCCATACTTCACGCCTTGAGTGACTCTTACTCTCTTGATTGGTGCTTCTCATGCATCCTCGAATCTGAGGGTGGAGAGCGTGGATGCCTCCCTCATGGGGTACAGCTTTATTTAGGCGACCTGCTACAAGCACAAGATTTTTTTTGAGTTAGCTTTAAAATCCACATGAACTTTGCATTTTCCTTCCAGGCCTGCCATCTCAAGTAATAAAAAAATATTTTGAATGACTTTACAGTTAAATTGTTTCATTTCATCTTAAACATTGATGCTCCAGCAGGATGCGTCTGTAGCCTGTTTGTCTCGGCCCCACGTCTGTACCGTCCCCATCTCAGGGGCAGTGCATTTCATGAAGACCTCCATTTCCCGGGTGGGTCGTCGTGGCTGTGAGCTTTAGCGTGGTGGCCAGTCTCAGGGCAGATCATCACAGTTCTTGTATTTTAATACTTTTAATAATAGAGAAAACACTGTACCTTAGAGAGAAACTCTATTTTGCAGCCAGAACAGCCAGTCTGTATGTTTTATGGTATGTGTGACGTTTCAGTTGAGAGCTAACTCAGCAACTGCATTCATTACACGTTCTCTTTCCACTCCTTTCCTTAGGGGCCAGGAGGCAGGCTTTTAATTTTACATATAGATAGTGATGACTGTCTATCATTACTTAATAAGTAAAAAACAAACAAACAAGAACACCTTGTAGTTCCTGTATATGTATTTCACGAACATGGAGAAATGTGAAATAAAATACAAGAGCTTTTACATGAGAGTCTTGAGGCTCATAACAGATATTAATGGTTTTGAAGAAGATTCCAGGCGAGTGAGCCCAAAGGAGGACCTTTTTCTACCAGTGAACCTGCGTTACCACATCCAGCTGTTGTGGCGTGGCTGGGAGCTTGAGAGTTGGGTGAGTAGCTTGGGAGGCCGTCTGCCTCCTCCAGTGCCCCCACGTCTGGCCATGAAGCATGCCAGGGTCGCGCTCAGTGTCGATGGCTGACCCGGGAAGCAAAGCTCGGAGGAGCTGGAGTGTGACTGGGAGCCTGGCACTGGGCGTTCACCACCGTGTTCTCTGATGAGGGGGGGTTGGATGGTGGCCTGAGTACAGAAAGGTGAAGACCTGAGGCTCAGGTGCCAGCTAGGGGGCCTGTTTAGAGCGAGAAAACAGGTGGCTCACACTTTCACTCTGTGGTCAGGTGAGGCTTTCAGCCTATCCTCCAGCCAGGACACCAGTGCATCGAAGGAAGGGCAGGCTGCAAAAGGCTAAATGCTTTTGAAAAGAAACATACTTTTGTTGAACATGTGATGGTCTCATGGGCATTACTTATTCCTTCCCTGTGCTTTGAGACTGGCCTATTTTTTTTTCTCCAGTGATGGGTACGTTGATTCTTTGTTTCTTTCTAACTAGCCGGGTTTCTAGGAGAATAGGGTTGGAGAGAGAAGGTGGTGGCTGGGAGCCCTTCCTCAGCTCAGCTACCTGCCTGGAAGGAAGTGGCTGCCACCCCAGTACTGTCCTGTGCCTTCCTCCCTGAATCAGAAAAACCAGTCTTTTTAGAATGGGGAATTAAGATCATGTTTTGTCACATTGGCTTTTTAAAAATTTTATTTTATTGCAGCACAATATATGTGTGTTGTATGTGTATGTATGTGTGTCATAAAAGTTACCATTTTAACCATTTTCAAGTATTAGGTTCAGTGGCATTAATTATATTCACAATGTTACCAAAACTTTTTCATCACCCCAATAGAAACTTTGTACCTGTTAACCAATAACTCCCCATTTCCTCCACCACCCCATAGCCCCTGGTAACCTCTTCTTGTCTCTATGAATTTCTCATTCTAGAGATTTCATATAAATGAGATCATACATTTGTCCTTTTGTGTCTGGCTTGTTTCCTTTAGAATAATGGCTTCAGGGTTCATCCATGTTGTAGCATGTATCAGAGCTTCATTCCTTTTTAGGGCTGAATAATATTCCATGGTGCCTGTATAGCCACATCTTATTCGTCTGTTTGTTGGTTGACAGGCACTTGGGTTGCCACCACAATTCAGATTGGCTTCTGATGAAAGCCACAGGGTACTGAGAGAAGCAAAGTGAAACGAGACTTGTCCACCACAGGTGCAAGTCTGATAAATAAAAGGGCGCATCTGCAAGGAGCCCCGTCTGACGCCTTGGGGGAGCCCCCCAGGATTAGCCCTGCTGGTCTCAGGCACATCCGTCATGTTGGCTAACCTCCTAAGAATGCTGAGGTTTTCATTTCTAAAGTTTTACTGGGGGGTTAGATCTTTAGGATGTGAACAGAGCTTTTATATCAATAACTGCTTAGAAATGATGACTGTTTTTGCACGTAAGTATAATACCCTTTTTAAACAGTGGGCATTTGCCTTTCTCGTTCACTTGCTTTTATCTGGGATAATTGGAAACAGCGGGGCGTGAGTGCAGCGAGGACCTCGACTGCTGGTGCTGGTTCATCTCTCCTGGTGTCGTCAGGACAGGTGCAGCCGTGTCCCCCTGGCATGAGTGGCCCTGCCACGCTCAGGAAAGTGGACCTGGTTGAATTCTTGGAAGGCTCTGGGATGTGGCTGAAAGCCTGAGAGTTGCTCCTGAGGCCCTCGGGCCCCAGGGTGACGGTCTCCCAGAGCCAAGCAGGGAAGGCGCTTAGCTGTCGGCTTGCTAAGGCAACTCCAGCTGATCAGTGATAAAATTGAAGGCAGAGGCAGCACGGATAACTGAAAACTCCAGAAACTCTCCAAAACTCATTTTAGCAGATAGTTTCTACTTCTTTGCCCATCAAGTCTGTCTACCAGAACTGCTGACCGTGTAGCAAAATTGACTGATTTGAATACCATCCTTCTACCATCCTCACTTAACATTAAGGGGAAGGGAAGACGTCAACAGAAATGAATGCCTGGGTTTTTCCACAAGCTGGATAATTGTCTCCTGAATAATCAGAGAGCAACTGTTCTTTGCTTATCCTCTCTTCTTATACGATGTAATTTTAAATGCTTGAAGTCATCCCACAGTTTCTATTATCGGTAGCATCCCTAATAAAAGGAAGGAAGTTAGTTGAGGGATGTCACGTTTTGCTATTGCCTTTAAATTCGTCTGCTCTCCAGGTCAGACCCTGGGTTTGACCTTTGGAATCTGGGGGCTAGTGTTACGTTTATACACACTCAGCCTAGGCATGCTGTGGTTGAATTATTTATTACTTTTATGAAAGCTCGATGTCTTGACTCTTACAGTACATGCATAATGTAAAGCCTTTTTACAAAATCATATTAAAGTGATAATATTAAAAGGTATTTTTCCATCTTTTAAAGTTAATTCTCTTTAAGACTTCCTTGAGCTGACCTCCTTTGGGTACTTGTCTTTTCATGGATTATATTCTAGACCATTTTTTTCTTTCCACTTTAATGCATAATTGAAATCAGGCTGTATGTTTCTCTTGTGGTTGTAGATAATATGACTATTTTATTTAAATAATGTCCGCCTTTCACCTAATATTGTATATCTGAGGGGTGTGTGTGGCCTCTGTGTGGGCCAGGTTTTCTGTTAGGATCTGATGACATCTGGGTGTCCTCTGTGTTCGTTTTTAAATTACCCACTTGTATCAGTCAGGGTTTTCCAGGTCGTGTGTGTGCACATGTGTGTGTAATGAGGTTTTTTTAATTATAAGGAATTGGCTCACCCAGTTGTGAGGCTGGTAAGTCCAGACTGTTTCGGGCAGACTGGAAGGTAACGTTGACGTTTTGAGGCAGAAATGCTTCTGCCTCCGGAAGCCCCAGTTCTTACTGTTGAGACCTCCGGCCTGATCTTTCACACCTGTTCATGTCATCTTAAAATGTGGGCCATCTCAAGGCCTTTCTGGAACAAATTGAGATATAAGTAAATACGTAAATAAGCAGGATATTCCCAGAGAGGAAAGCCTGCTTTAAATCTCTTGCATGAGAAGAGTGTTTTTGTTTGTTTGTTTGCTTTTTGGAGGGGAGAGGGTGCTGAATAGAAATTTTAAAGTCAAATGGATTAATCTTTTATTTTATGGTTGTGCATTTTGATGAGCAGGTAATTGTGCATTTGTGCTGCCAAATTAATGTAATATTCTAAATAGCAGGTAATAAACACAAAGGAGTTAGATATGTCACCCACTGTGGGCATCTCATGAATACAAGTAATCGTCTACATAGATAAAGTAATAGACTATAAGAGAAGATTCTTATTATAATTTAGGGATACGGACTTTGGGGGATAATTCTTTAAATGTGAAAGACTGTGTCATCCTCTTGCCTAAATGATAACTTGTATTTTGGGAGGGCGTATCTGGGTCTGTATGACCAGATGTCATGACTGCTGACTCTTGGATGGCTTTTAGTGCATTTCCCAGGGTAAGCACTCCATTGACCTCTGGTGGAGTAAATGAATATGTATTGGAAGCTGAGGGAGGGGCTGATGGGAAGGCAGGAGCTGAAGTTGACGACAGATGTGTCTGCTGCAAAATATTAGATTTTCAAAGAAGGTTACTTGTCTTCAACCCTGGCTGCAACCAAGGGCATTAAAAAAATACTGAAGCCTGGCCCCATCCTTAGACAGCCTGATTCTCTTGGTTTGGAGTAGGGTCCATGCATTGACAATTTAAAAAAATTGTCCAGGTACTTTTATATGAAGCCCAGCTTGAGAACTTCTCCACCAAGGAATTGGAAGGAGGAAGGTGAGAGAGGATCATATACTCGCCAGTGGCCTGAAAGGTCCAAGGCAGGATGGCCAAGAGGGGCCAGGAGGGGCCAGGTGAGGGCTGGGGGTGGTGTAAGGACCGCACCGTCCAGCCCTAGGGTCGAGAAGAGACCAAAGGAAGAAGAGCGTGTTGCTGCTTGTGCGCATGGCAATTGGCCATGGGCCGGGTTGGTGTGGTGTCGGGGGGATTGAGGGTGAGGGGAGATGGGGGTGAGACAGCGTTTCCTAGTTCTGAGCAGGCATGCCCAGCCTCAGGGCGAGAGCCTTTGGACGCTGCCGTTCTTTGTGCATTTGTATTTAAGTGATAGGACATCATGTTGCCAAATTAATGTAATAGTCTAAATAGGTAATAAAACACAAAGTTAGATATATCACCCACTGTGGGCATCTCATGAGTACAAGTAACTGTCTACATAGATAAAATAATAGACTATAAAAGAAAATTTCTATTATAATTTAGGGATACTGACTTTTGGGAGATAATTTTTAAAATGCCTTTCTGGCTGGAAGACAGAGGGTGGACCTGGGCCCATTAAAAAGGCAGAAGTCCAAAACAGCCTTTGCTTACGCAGGGCTCAGAATAAAAAAATGTTTGGCATGGGAACAGCGGGGAGTCAGGGGCACCTTGAGAGAATTAGATGCTGTTTTAAAAGCAGGGCTGTTTAAAATGAATGTAACTAACAGCACTGAATTATATATTTGAATGTGGTTAAAAAGGGAAACTCTAGGTTGTATATATGTTATTACAATAAAAATTTTTAATATCCATGGACCCACACAACACAGTGAACCCTAAGTTAAACCACGGCCTGTAGTTAATAGTACAGCTATAAAAACGTGCTCTCATCAGCTTAACAAGTGCACTGCACCAATGCACACCATTAATAATAGTGGGAATCCTGTATTTTAGTCGTGATTGTTCTGTAACCCCACAACTTCTCTAATATTAAAAAAAAATGCCATTTACTATTTCTACAACTGGTTCCTTTTGTGAATGAAAAGTAATTTTTACCTTGGAGTCCCCCTCTAATGAAGTGAAGTTTATGCTCAGTGTGTGTGTGTTTGTGTGTGTGTGAACACTCAATGCTACAGATAATGGGGAGGAAGGAATTCCAAAGGAAAAGTCATTGACATGGGAAATGATTCAGATTCTGAGCTTGTTTCTGGAAGGTGGAAGTTATGGATCCCCCCTACAGCACAGACACACACACACACCCTTCCTTCTTAGTGGAGGTGGCAACACTCTGAGCCGTAGTGCTGACCAGGCGATGAGCAGAGACTACCAGACACTGGATCTTTTTTTGCAGAATGAGAATGGTGTCCAGAAGCCCATTTAGTTCTCACGATAACAGAAATAGAGGCATTACCGTCAGAAATAATGCTGCAAATGTGAGGGGATGATGGAAGAGCAGTTGCACTGGAAGTAAGGAAAAATGAAGCCCCGGTTCTAACACTGTTACTTAAAATCTGCGTGACCTTAGGCAGTTTAATTCAATCCCATAAAGTATTGATTGAGTGAGCAACTTCTAGATTCTGGGGATAAAACTGTGATAGACATAGCCTGTGTCCTCAAGACACTCAGTTTGCCAAGGGGAATGATATTTAAGTGGCTAATAATTGCTAAGAAGTGCAGAGGAACTACTGACGACTTAGAGAAGCATTAATTCTGCCTTAGGTAATGCTGGACTTAAAAATTTTGCAGAAGTAGGGGTGTTTGAGCAGATGCATTGAGCAACTTAGTTGAGTTGAGCAGATGAGGTAGACAAGGGCTTTCCAGGTCACCTCTTCTCTTCCTGAATCCTTGGCTTCCCTCTTGTTTGAGGGAAGCTCTCAAACTTGATGATTCCAAGTTACTTAAAATTCCTGAAGCTGAAACTACAGGAAGCCATAGCAGTCCTGGTTAGAGAGTTTTGATGCAGTGACAGGTGAACTGCCTTGATTTCTCTCAAGGTCTTGTCTGTTTCCTTTGCCTACCCTGAAACAGCTGGTTTTCACCTAGTGACTGAAGCCAAACTGTGCTTTATTTTCCTTGTAAATCTTTTCCTGATCATTGCAATCCATCTTCTCACAAGCTTTCACTGCTATAGCTCCTGCTCAAAACAGTGCTTTATGTTTGGATTGTTTTGCTAAGTCTCTGTTCTTATTCATCCAGAAAGTAGGCAAACCAAATGTTTGGTTTTCTCAAGTCAGATCTGGTCATGTTAACTCTCTGCTCAAAACCCTGCAATGTGGTTGGTGCCTACAGAATAAAAAGGAACACCATTCCTGTTTCCTCTGACCCCAGTGTTGCCAGTCTTTCTTTTCTGTCACTCTGTAATAATTCACCTTCTCGTTTTCTTCCACATCAGCACCTTTCCTGTCCCACCTCCATGCCTGTGCTTGTGTTGTGCCATATGCCTGCAATTTTCTCCTCTTAGTTTTACCATTTACTCGTGACCTACCTGCTTTCATGAAGCCTGCCTGTATCTCCCCACCTCCTCCCGCACCAGCCAAATGTATTATCTTCTCTCTCTCAACTTCAGAGTCTGAGGGAAAATATCCCCCAACCAGAATTCTATGTCCAGCTAAACTCTCAAATAAAAATGAGTGATAGACACTTACAGATCAACAAGACCTAGACGATTCTGCCATTCCTGGATCCAACCTGAATGAAGTTCTGTTCCCAGCTGTGCATGCAGGGACTTGTGTTGCTAACTTGAGATTGGCTGTGGTGAAAAAAATTTATATCATGGACATCAGCAAATGCTACAAAATAGGAGACTTTCCTCCCTCTCCCCCAGAGTCAGTGCATCTGAATGTGGATTGGTGACCCTGCTGCATGTAAAAATGTATGTGTGCATGTTACACACATGTGCACAAATATTTGACACACTGTAAACACCGTTAAACTGCACTGTGGCTCAGCAGTCCCTCATTAGGCCATTGGGGAAAGCCCTGTGGTTGGAGTGGCTGGGAAGTGTGCTTCCCTTCACTCTCTGGTCCCATGTTCCTCTCCTATCAGATGCTGGAATTATGTTACCTTATGGCCTCCCTTTTGCTTCTCCGTTTCTAGCAAACTTGGTCACATCCTGACATCAGAGCTAACATTCCATCTGAGGATCTGTGCATCTGCAGTTGCTCACCATTTACTCTTTGAAGTAGAGAATCTTTCTGCCTTGGCTATGCAGACATGAGTAAATGCTCTCCTATTTCTGTTCACGATTGCTGCTTTACAGATTGGTGAATCCATGCATTGAGACTCTTCTGGTTCAGGAACAGAACTCCGTCAACTGCTGTCTGTGAATATACCTGCTGCCAGTTTTCCTCAGCCGGTCACTGCCTGATGGCACCCTCAGAGCCAGCAGGGACGGATTCCGGGGCTCTCTTGGGACAGTTAACCAATGAAGGTACTGAAGCAGAGGTCAGGTGATTGGGAACACAGACCAAGAAAGAAAAGGAAAGTCAAAAGAGAGGAAGCAATCTGTGGGTCAGGGCTAGAGAGTAAACTGAGGCACCCAAGCTGGAGGGAGAGCTGGAGTGGAGGCACCTGAGGGTCCACAATGACATCGGGCTGGGAGGGGGAAAGGTGAGGAGCAGGTAGAAGTAGAAGAGGCAGGGGTCTTGGACAGGGTCCTTCTTCACCAGCCTTGTAGTTCCTGTACTGGACTCTGCTTTCCTTCTACAAAACGCTCAGAGCCCACCTTTGTGCTGGGTTTGGTGGGGCAGAGGCTAAAACGCTGGATGCCATCAGAGAACCGTGACGGCTAGGGGAGAAAGCTGTCAGGTCTTTCCTGTCTTTGAGCATGAAAAGGATGTCTTCTAGCCTGAGTGTTGCTTTTAGAGCTCCATGCTGTCACTCAGACGTCCTTTCATCAGTGGCTGTTGCATGTTTCCTATTAAGGTGGCCTGTGTGAAAGTGCTGAGCCCAATGCTGGGGACAGAGGGCTTAGGAAGCGTTCACACAGTCATCAGATAGTCCCTTGGCCTGGTTTAAAAAGGCCTGCCTCCGCCTTGTGAGGTTAGCCAATGGTGCTTGTTTAGAAAAATAAACAGGCAATGTATGGTTTAAAGGTATACTCTCATTATGGTTTGGAAGGGTGTGCCCTTCCAGCTGGGACCCCTCTCCCCAGTCTCTTAGCCTTCCAGAGCAATTTGCTTTTTATTTTATTATGCTTTCAAGTTTATTTAGACATTGTTTCATTTATTTACTTATGTTCTGCCCCTGGAAAGTACTTTGGGAGGCTTGCTTTGCTGGTGAAACCATTAACAGGTGGACTTGATGGAGGGCAAGTGTGATGATGAAGGTGTGGTGATTGCCATGAACCAGAGATCACAGGGAGAGTGAAAAATAACCCCAGGTTAGCCAGCACATTAGTCTGAATATATCCAACTGGTTTGCTTTGTAGTGATGAACTGTTTAGCAAAATTCTAGCAATTACTCCGCTTTATAGGGGGGATACCTGCTTCAAACATAAAAACTGCCCTTGGAGGGGCCCAGGTGGGGAGCCAAGGGCCCAGGGCCGCCGAGCCTGTCTTTTTCAGTGGAGTGGTACTTGGGGCGCCTTGCGCTGGTTGCCCCCCTACCTGTGGGGGGTTGTTTTGCGTAGAAAAAAAGAAGTGGCGTGTTGGACCTGAATGTGGCACTCTCACCCAAAGACAGCAGCGAGACCCTGACAGGGCTGCGCTTTCCTGGGCTCAGGTCTTGAGACCCCGCGTTGGTTCTTCCGCCCCGAACCCCTGGACGTACCCAGTGTCGGGCGGGTGCCCCGAGAGCCCCGGTGGAGCAGGGCCCACACCGGCCCCGAGAGCGGCGGCAGAGGCAGGCCCAGCCGTCCGGGCAGGCACCTGGGAGCTCCTCGGGCCTCCTGGGCCTGGTCTGGGGAGAGCCAGGGCTCCTGACCTTGCCCCGCGCAGGGCTGCCGGGGTGGGGCGGGGGCAGCCCGTCCGAGGGCACACAGGCCAGCGCTCGGAGAGCTGCACAGCTGTGCTCGTAGGGAGTTAAACATGAGGAAAGGGAAGATTTTAGAGACTTCAGAAGTTTTAAGAACAGTTCTGCCTTGTTTTTTGAAAACACAGCGCGTGCCCGGGCGGGGGCGCGCCGGGGCCTGCGGAAGGTGTGAGCGGGCGAGCCTCGAGGAGGGGCGCGGTGACCACAGGCTCTTCTAGAATAACAGGTGGGTCCAGGCAGGTGAGGCCAAGACTTCTAACCAAATCAGTCCAGGGAAAACTCATTTTTAGTGATCCACGTGAAGTAATCGCAAAGAAATGCGCATTTCTTGCAGCCGTGGAGACTGGTGCGCGCGCGGCCCTGGCTGCCCCGGGGAGCGGTGCGGCGGCGCCTGCGGTCCCCGGCAGGGCGGCCTTCATCAGTTCATTCGCGGAAATGCAGCCGAGATGAGCCGTTGATTCACCCACACGCCGTAAGCGGTTTCCTCCTCGGACCGCAACGTGAAGAGAGTAAAAATAAGTTCTCGATATAGGCACTTTCTTAAGCCATGGAAAACCTTTAGCTTCCATGTTTGAGTGCAGTATTGAAATTTCAAAACAGAAATAGCCTGGCATGGCAGCTGGCCCAGCACAGGTGCCCAGTAAATAATTGCCGAATTGAATTGTTTTCTCCTGCACAACTGAAAGGTTTAGGAGGCAAAAGGGTGAGAAAGGACGGTAGACAAG
>PVIY010051725.1:0-15534 GCA_004026745.1 Myrmecophaga tridactyla | reverse complement strand
GTCTACACATTTAATTACCTTAATTAGTTTTTCTGGAGATTGCTTTCACTTCTCTTACCTAGAGTTTTCTTACTAGATGAATTTGTTGTCTATCTGTTCTTTGACCTTCAGTTCAGCTTTTTCTGGATCTCTAGCTTAGGTTTTGTTTAACAGAGGATAATTTTTCAGTTCTTGTTTTCTTGTTTCTTGCCCTGCTTGTATGGTGACTTTTCCCTCCCCACCCTTAGGAGGGTCAACGTAGGTATTATAGACTCCAGCCGGGTTTTCCCAGACTAAACTGGCCTCCTATCAGGGGGAAGGAGTCACCTGCGTCAGTGTTCCTGAGGGTGAGACCCAGCAGGTTAAAAGACTTTCCTGCGAAGTCTCTGGGCTCTGTTTTTCTTTTCCTGCCCAGTATGTGGCGCTTCCGCCTGCGCGTCGCACCAGCAAAAGATGTTGTGGCACTTTTAACTTTGGAAGACTCTCCCTGCTGGGGGCGTGGGAGAGACGGAGGAGAGGTTGTAGGCTGGTTTTAATGGCTTCAAATTACCAAGCCCTGGGGTCTGAATTCCTTGAGAGAGGGATTCCACCTGAGTTGGGCTTCACCCCTGCCCTGGGGAAGGCACAGGTGGGAGACAGCCCTGAAAGCAGCCCGTTTCTGCCTATGCCTGGGGCAGTTGCAGCCCAAGACGTCCCTCCACTGAATCCAGAGGCTGCCAAGTCTCCGAAGAAATATAGTCACTAAAACCTCCGTTTCCTCCCCTTTCCTCTTTTTCTGTGAGCCCAATGAGCAACATCCGCCTTGACCAGGTTTAGAGTCTCTTTCCTTTCCCTCTGGGAAGCCACCTGAGGGGGAGGGGCACCGGGCGCCAGCCGCTGCAGCTTGGGGAACTCACGGTTTTGGGGAGGCTTGGAGCCGGTCCAGCTGGCCCAGACTGGGGTACGCTGTGTGTCTGGTCACTGACGTGGCTCCGGGAGCTGTTCTGTACTGTTTCTGGTTATTTAGTAGTTGTTCTGGAGGACGAACGAAAATGCGCACATTGCTAAGCCGCCATCTTGGTCTCTCCCAGGCCCACAGCTTTTTAAGACAGGATGAACACAGGGAGCAGTGAAGAGTGCAGCAGAACGAAGCTGGAAAACTGTGTTTATAGCAGACCAGAAAGGGATGCCTGTGGCTCTATTCTGGAGGCAATGGGGCAGCTTCTTGGGCAGAAGAATGACAAGAACAGACATGGGACAAAGAAAAACCACGAGCTACCGTGAAAACACTTAAGGTGACTAGTACAGAGACCATCTGAAGAAGTGAAGTGAGAGATAAAACAGAGGCTAAGCCTCAGCCACAAAGTGGAGACGGTGGCATAAATCTGAGCAGGATTTCTCAGGCAAAAACTACGGTAGCCAGTGAAGAAGAAGGAAGAGTCAAAGAAAACTGGGTTTCCAGCTGGGGTGACCCAATGGATGAGAGTCCTCACCTAAGGAATACAGGTATGGAAGTGACATGAAAAAGTACAGCTGGAATGTGCTGACTCTTACATGAAGATATCCCAAACTCAGTCCTCCACTCAACACCTACTTAACAGACACTGGATGGGTCAAGGCATGGTCCTGGGCATTAGAGACACAATCTGCTCTCTGGGACCCACAGCCCACAAAGGAACAAGGAACCCCTACTAACTGCACCTCAAGTCATCTGATCAAGAAGTGTTCAGGGCATCATGGTACACAGATGAAGGGCATTTTGGCCAGGACAGGAGGAAATAAAACATGTCAGAGATACCTCTTAGACTTAAGGTTAGTCTTAAAGCCATCTGCCCGGGTAACAGGTTTGGGGATGCCTGGCAGCAGGAATGGCACGGCAAAGTCACAAGGTATGTAGAGGGCATGGTACATTCAGGAACAGCCAGAGATGAGTCTGGAGTAGGCTGATACTCAGCTCATGAACAGCTTCATGTACCTGGCTGAAGAGTTTAAACATTTGTCATAGGGATTACAGGGAGCCACAGAAGCATCTTAAGAAGGGGAGGTAAAGGGGAATGTTGATGTAATTGATTTATATCTAGCTATAAGGTAGAGCAAGAATTGAAGTGGCAAGAAATCTTCCTGAAGATGAAAGACTGATTAGGAGAGTGCTGCAATAGCTCAAGTAAGAGCTGAAAACACCCCACTCTGCACAGTGAAAATAGGCAGGGGCCGTTTGGGAAAAAAGACCTAGAGCTCAGAAAAGAGACAAGGGCTAGAAACAGAGATTCAGAAATAGCCAGGCTACTCCCCACTCATGGAACATGACACCCAGGGGTGTAAATCCCCTTGGCAATGTGGGACAGGACTCCCGGGATGAGCCGGGACCTGTCATAAAGACTAAGAAAGCCGTCTTGACCAAAAGGGGGAAGAGAGAAATGAGACAAAATGTTTCAGTGGCTGAGAGATTTCAAACAGTCGAGGCCATTCTAGAGGCTATTTTTATATATTATATAGATATCTGTTTTTACTGTATTAGAATAACTAGAAGGAAATACCTGGAACTGCTGAGCTATGTTCCAGTAGCCCCGATTCCTGAAGAAGACTATATAACTATATAACTTTTACAGTGTGACTGTGTGATTGTAAAACCCTTGTGGCTGATGCTCACTTTATCAAGGGTATGGACAGATGAGTAAACAAATAAGGACAAATAAATAAATAAATAATGGGGGATAAGGGGAAAAAATGGGTAGAGTGAAATAGTAGTAGTGAACGAGAGGGAGAGGTAAGGGGTATGGGTTGTATGGGGTTTTTCTTTTTTATTTCTTTTTCTGGAGCGATGCAGCTGTTGTAAAAATGATCCTATGTGATGATATTGTGAGCCACTGACTGTGTACTTTGCGTGAACTCTATGTGTGTGAAGATATCTCAATAAAATTAATCATTTTTAAAAAAAAAATGGCCAGGCTGTTGCTGAAGTGATCTTGCCCAGGGAGCCAACTGACACTAATCAGAGAAGGAGGCTTCCAGTGGAATTTTGGAGACCACCAAGACTTAAGGGATAGCTAGCAAAAGGGTACCAGGAACAATGGTAGAGACTAGGAGAAGACCTAGGAGAGATCTTTTCCCAGAAACCAAAGGAAGACAGTTTCAGCGGGTATGTCGTTAAAAGAAGCAGATGCTGCCCACAGGCTAAGGGTGCAGAGAGACTATGGACCACAGCAGTAAGAGCCCCTGTTCAAGCTCAACAGGAAGAAGGGGGCCAGACAGAGGCAGCGTGAAGAGCAAATATCAAACACCCAGCGAGGAAGTGAAGCAAGCAGGTGTAGACTGCTCCTTCAAGAAAATCGGGATCAGAGAACCAAACCTATTTAACCCAATTACAGCCCCAGTGTACAGGGCCATTGGAGCTATTATTATAAGACTTGGAAGATGGTCATATTAACACCAAGAGAGCACTTCATACCAGACAATGACCTTAGTTAGCACTTTGCAGGTCTTCATTCTATTTACCCTCACAACAACCCTAAAAGGTGGGTATTATTACGAGCTCCGTTCAGCAGAGAAGGAAACTCATGCAATGAAATGACCTGCCCAAGGCCACAGAAGAAGTGGCTAAGTCCAGACTGGAACTCAGATCTGTCTGATTCCAGGGTCACCCACAAAATCCCTGGACCTAAGTGGAAAAATATAGACTAGGACAATTTTTTATGTCAATCTGAAAGTCCTCAATGTGAGTATGAGGGAAAGGTGCAGACCACACATGCTGACCAAGTGCCGGAATCCAAGTCTATGAAGCTGTTCTAAGAAACCACTCAGGCACTCTGTTCCCTCATGCTGAGGCTACATACACTTCTCCTCTCAGGCCCTACCATAAAAACCTCAATTTGACTGCTTTTCAGAGCTGCTAAAAGGCACTGATTAAAACAATTATGAATAAAAACAAACTAAACGAGGAAAGAAATTTTGGAATATAAAAAGGAATTGTTTCTCACCTCTAACACATTATAAAGCTGTTAGGCTGACAGATACAAGCTGCTGAAGAATGAGCTTTAAAGCTCACCCTCTACTGCTATTTCTGGAGGCCACTGTTTCAAAAGAGCACAGCATAGTGGTTCAGAGTGAGAGTGCAGGCTGTGAAGTAAGAGTTGATTTCAAATTTTGGTTCTGCCACTCAACAGCTGTATGACTTTAGGGAAGCTACATAACCCCTCTGAGTCTTCATTTCATTATGTATAAATACATATTATAATAATACTTCTCCTTTGTTATGCAATGCTCAGCCTAGTGCTTGGTACTTTTACGTGCCTAATAAAGGGAGGATATTCTTTATTACTAAAAAATATAGCTCTTCCAGAGCCTGCCCATGCAAAAAACAAACAAACAAATAAATAAATATATGATCCTCTCCGCCTCCCACATACTTTTCCTTCCCTATTATAAGCTCACACTCCTAGATGCCCACCACTCTCATTCCCACCTCAATTCAGGTTTGCAGTTTTTAGGATCAGTAGAGTCTTTGATTCTTGGACTCTCCTTCAACATATCGGGCTTAATCAAACATAGTCATTTTCCTGCATCTATTTTTAACCAAACCTTTTGGAGTTCAGAACTACTGATCCTAAAGACTACAAACCTGAATTGAGGTGGGAATAGCAGCTTCTCAAATGGGGGCAAGACAGTGGGAGGAGAGAGGAGGGAAAATATGCATAAATTTGGAATAATAAAAAAGAAAGTGTTTTTCTTCAGGTGTGACTATAAATACGATATTAAGTTAAGCTAATTAATGTACCTATTGGGAAAGAAAATGAGAGTGGGTTCTCACTCAAAAAATTCCATCCAAACTTTTGCTTTAAAGGACAAAAAACACACACAATTCCACCTAGACTGAAGGAGAGGACTACAGAGCTGGTCAGCTGTTAAAGGAGAAACAAAGGTTGCAAGAGTTTCCAGGTCTCACTAACCCTGATGATAACAGCCTTACTCCTGGCAGCCAGAAAAACCACTTCACCTGCCCCTGTTTTCTCAGTAAAATATCTGAGGGGAGAAGAGGAATAAGATTTTCGAAGTAAATTTCATTGTGTGATCCTAATATATGCATTTTAAAAATATTTTAAAATGTTAAACCTCTTTGAAAGGGAAACAAAATTGCAGTAGATATGCAGAATATTAAGCACAAAATTTGAGCAGATTTAACTGAATATGTATATACACGCATCTGTTCAGACACTTTTGAAAATTTTAATTTTAGTCAATCTTTGAGAAAATAGCAGCTCTTTCCAAGTAACAAGTGTCTGCTTTGTTATTGCATTAGAAATGCGTTCAGCTTCTTTCACTCAAATGACCCACAATGGAGTACTCAGTTCCCACATGTACAAGGAACATTTGACAGTTAAGAGACCAGATGGGACTCCAGGGTCTGTGTAAGATGCTAAAAATAGCCACTGCCTATAGCTTTGTTCTAGAGCTTAAGCCAAATAAAATTTAAAATTTTCCTACAAAATAGCCACAATCAGCAAAACTGCTCACACAACTTTCCTCTAGTTTTTCTTGCTCTTCCTCTTTCTCAAACTAAGGTCTGAAAGGCATTTACTATATCAAAATCCAGAAATTTATCATATGGTCTGATTATACTAACTTTTGTGAATAGTTATCATTTATCAACAGTATAAGCCTGGTTTTTAAAATATAATAATGAGAAAACAAAGCTTGTTAAATGCCTGTTTTAAAAATGAAATAAAATTCTATCAAATCAACGTGTGGAGGTATACAGTCTTTAAGGATCAAAATGAAATTTTGAATAAAAACATTGAGTAGTAGTATTAATTTTATATATACACATCAAAACAAATTGATCAAAGAGGAGCCAGAAAAGTTTTGTTTTTTTTAATTAAAAAATAGAACTAAAACCACCTGTGCATTCAAATAAATCTGAAAAACCAACTGACCCTGACCCTGCGATGTAAATGTGGCTCCTTGCTGTTTGAATCACTGGGCTTGGCAGCACTAACCAGGCAGTCTCAATAGCATCTGCTGCAGGAAACCCGGAGGCAGGAGGAAGGATTTCTGGTCAGCAAGAGAAACCACATGATGGTCACGTGGTGTGAATTAAGGGCCGGTTACAGGCAAGAGGCACTTAATTTTGGCAAAACATAGTTACTGGTTCAAAAGAAAAAAGGCACAAGAGGGTGTTTGGACATCTCCAAGAAACTGATTCTGACAGACATGGAAAGGCTGAATAGAGATTCTCAGAAGCAGCAGACACAGTCCCTTACGTCTTGGGGCTTTTAGGTCTCAAAAAGACAAATCGCTTAATGACAATATTCAAAGTACTGAATAGCAAGCAACTGCAGGCCTAAGCCCAATAAGAAAAAAATTCTCTTTTTAAGAATTTAGAATATTTGAGGAATAAAATAAAAAAAATGAAGATAAATATATATATATACACACACACACACATATATAAACACAAGTGCTCATGTCTCCAAATTCTCAATGTCTTACCAAAAGAAACCGACAAAATTACCAATGAGCACATGCTTCTTTTGGTAGTTAAAATTAGTTCTGATTAATAAGTTAAACTTGCATAATATTATATAGTTTGCACACCTGTATCTCCAGCCCTGAACTCTAGAGCTGACCTTTCAAGGTTTCTCTCCCCACTTTGATGTTCCATGGACACCTAAAATTTAGCCTTTCAAGACAGAATTATGATCTGCACACCCTGACGCCCAGGTGCCCTGCTCCTCTCCCTGTGCTCTCCCATCTACCCAACCTACTGCTCAAGACAGACACCTGAGCATCAGCATCGCCTGAGCACTCATCCACTCCACCTCTTCATCTCCAATCAAGCACCAATCTGCTTCCTAAATACTTCTGAAATCCACTCATTTCTTTCCACTTCCAATGTCATTTCCTAGTTCAGGTCTCTAGATAGAGAACCAACAGGAGAGATCTGTAAATAGAAGATTTATAAAGGCATCTCATGCAACCGTGGGAATGAAAGAGTCCAAATCTACAGGGCAGGCTGTGAAGCTGACAGGTTCAATGTAAAGTTTCCACAAACTCCACAGGAGAGGCTCACTGGCTGAGGAAGCAGTGAAAGAGTCTCTCTTCTTCCTTAAAAGCCTTCAACTAAGACTTTTATCTCATTTGGATGATCTTGTTTGCGGGAGATGCACTCTTAGTTGATTGCTGATATAATCAGCCACAGCTGCAATCAACTGACCAATGATAATAAACCAGTCACAAAATATCCTTGCAGCAATGGTCAGGCCAATGCTTGCCTGACCAGACAACTGGGGACCATCACCTGGCCAACCTGACACCAGAACCTGACCATCACACCATCCCATGATTAGTAGTAAGAGTTCGGGCTTTGGCTTCCGGCAGACTTGCTCTGCCAAGTATTAACTGGAAGGACTTGGACAAGTTACTCATCTTTGGAATCCTTCATTTCCTGACCTATAAAATGGGGTTACAGCAATATCCATATCACAGAGTTGTTGGGGAAATTAAATGAGATGATCAATGTAAAAGATTCTGAAACGTACCTGGAAGCTATTAAGTATTCAATAAATCTCAACATGATGATCCCCCTTTTCAGTGTCTATCACAACTGCTCTGGGTTTAGGTGACCCTCGTCTCCTGGCAGCTCTAAAACTATGGTAACTGTTTTGTTTGTCTCCCAAACCTAACAGCAGAGACTGAGTCTTTTTATTTCGATAATAGCATAGTGTCAAATCTACAACTGGCATTCAAATATTGTTACATTAATGTTTATTTCTAGTCAAGCATTTACTGACCATCTACTATGCTGTATGAAAAGTGCTCTCTACACAATAAATTGCATGATCCCAGGCAGTGCACCGGTGGCTCAGTGGCAGACTTCTTGCCTGCTGTGCCAGAGGCCCAGGTTCGATTCCCAGAACCTGCCCATACCAAAAAAACAATAACCAATGCATGATCCTTAATGCAGTTCATACTATTCTTTATCATAAACCTCACTCATTATAATAATCTTAATGATAGCTGCAATAGGAACACTTTCTTGAAAATACCTTTCCTACCTTTCAAAATCATCTTTCTCATTTGTAATGACTACAGATTATATTACAAAGTTGTTTCTCTCATTTAAAAGTTGTTTGTAAATAATTATGTATATGCCTACATATAGTTAAGTAACTTTCCAGAAAAGTATCTTTTAAAATAATTAATTAATCATCAAGAAAACTCATTGTTTGAACTTTCTTTCTCTCTCCTAGAGTACTAACAGTTCATTTCCCTTATCTCGTAGGGTCTTTATTCAACTGTCATATCAGCAAGGCCTTCATCAACTACCCTGTTTAGGTTGCTACTCCCCAAACCCCTTCCCAGGTTTTTTTTTCCCCATCGAATATATCAACACCTAACACACTATATACTTCACATATTTATCTAGTTCACTGTCTATCTTCCCCCACGGAAATATCAGCGCCACAAAAGAGGAATTTTTGTTTATTGCCCTATGCTCAGAACCTAGAACACAGCCACTCACATAATCTTTAAAAGATCTAATGGATAAATGAATGAATAACTAAAAACAATGGTAATAATCAATAAGTATATATATTAGTATCAAGAGCTATATAATAATAAATAACTATATGATTATAGAGCTATATACTACTGAATATAGTTACTTCTTTAGAGATCATAGAGGAGAAAAAGAAACAATAACACTTAGATTTAAATTGATAAGGAATCAATAACAAAAACAATCAGTTGCCATAAAATGTTGTTGTGTAATAATAAATTTTATTTTAACTCACAAGTCTTCTATTAGAAGGCAACATAGATGGGCACTTCCTGATCTTAAAAAGATTCACTTATGCTATTCAGCAATTTATTTTCCTTGCTTTTGCAAGCCAGAGGTATTTGTTCCTCAAAACAAAGGAGCCAACCAATAGTTTCAGAACTGTGACTCAAGTCTTTTCAGAGGAAGCACTTGAAAAAAACATCTCTACCCTCCCACATCAACATCTAAGACTGCACATTTATGAGAAAGACAAAGAGCACGTCTCAAAATACTGAATACCACTCATTTATAATAGGAAGAGAAGACTCAGATGTTTCCCTCTGGGGTTGAATTAAAAAAAAATTAAAGCAGTTATGTGGCCCCCTCTACTGGTTCATGTTACAGGAAAATTACTCTCTTTCTTAAGCAAAGAAAACAGAAGGTCCTTAGTTGTCGAGATGAAGAGAAGTAAAACAATTCTGATTTTATTCCAGAATTTTGAATGGTGGATTTTCTGGCTCCAATTTCACAAACTCCTGAGAGAAGTTCAAGATGAGGGAAGAGGGCTTCTGCTCTGCTCCTCTCCAAGGCAGGGGCAGCGGCATACCTGCGCTCCATAGACGCGCTGCATCGCCTGGAGCAGCTGGTTGGTGTAATCCGTGAGGGTGCCAGCATCTTCTTCGAAAACGCTCAGTAAAGAGCGAGTCTGCAAGAAAAGAAGAAAAAAGTCCATTTTGTGTCTAAGTGGAAAGTTACAAAGGAAGTAGAAAACATACACGAACTGAAACGGGGAGAGACAGTACATGTTGCTTCTCTGACTGAATTCTTTAAACTATAGCACAGGCACAAAATAAAATTGGAGCACCAGGCCCAGCCTTTAAAAGATTAAGACTGAAGGGCTATTTTCTGTCCCAACTCTAGCCTCTACCTAAGCACCAATTCAAGCCCCATCCGATAGTGTTAGAAGGGCAGCCTCTCCTCTCAAGCCCATAAACTGAACTTGAAGTCAAGGCCCGTCTGTGTATCCGGGTGTGGTCAGAACTCCAGCTTGCTATAGTACAATCGCCCAGCAGTCAACCATCCGCCTGGTTTTCTGCAATCTTGGACATCTTGTGGGAGTGTGTCATTCTTCCCTTTTAAGGAAAAGAATGTTTTCTCATCATATTTTGTGCAACCAATTTTCACACTCATGAACAGGCAGTTTCATGAACCCTGGGTCCACCAGGGTTAGCTGTGGACATAAGACTCAAACAGCAACTTAACCAGAATTCTAGTTTAGTTCTTTCAGAAAAACTGGCTACACAGTGCTCTGAGAGCAGCTGAGCAATGTCATTAGATAAAAGGTATTCCCTGTTGTTTTCATGTATAGTGCTTGGCACACATTAAGCACTAAAGAAATGTTTATATGCTGCATAGTGTATGAAGAAACATCAAGGTATCACTCAAGGGACTTTCATTAATGTACGCAGCACAAAGGCCATTTAAAATGCTACTTTAGTGATAAGGGGATCACTACTTCAGAAAATAACTCATCAGGCATAGAATGGAGAATAAGTTACTGAAATGCCTTTAATGAGGTGATATTCAAACCACATTATGAAGAACAATCCATTAAGGCTCATTATTTCCCTTCAAATGAATTTCTATTCCCTCCTTTTGCTAACCTACTAAGGTAAGAGCACAATCACTGACCACAAAACACCCCCAAAGAACAGGAGCCACTGCCTCCCCCCACACACGTTCTACCCCTGATTTCCAAAAACCCTGGTGCACCTCAGAACAGTGCATGCTTGCCCTGGCTTTACCCAGTGTCCTCAAAGAGAAAAACAGCTGCTCTGAGACCAGTACATTCTCTTCAGTACCAACCCTTATCAACAGAAAAACTATAATATTACAAGTGAAGGACAAGCATATGAATTAGGAAACTGTAAGATAACCGCTTAAAAAGCTCTCAAAGAGAAAGAAACATCATTTAGATTTAGCTCATACCATGTACAATCTGTTAGAAGAGAGTTCTTCAAATTTTTTATTATAATCCACACCAGAAACACATCTTACATCAGGACCTGAACAAAATTTTCACCAAACAGTATTTGTCATTAATATGCATATACTGACTTTGTTTTGTCCTGCTCTGTTCTATTCTATTCCATTTGTAAACAAAATGCTGGTATGACCCTGTCAGCTGCTAGGTGAAAACCACTGGTTTAGAATTCTTCATTACATCTCTTTAAAATATACTTTCTATTCAGAAAAAAAAAACCCTACTGTTGAAAGACATTCTCAGAACCTACAGTGGGGTGGTCTGTCATTCACCATCCACTCATTCAGGCAGGCATCCCGGCCTTCACCCAACATTTACTGAGACCCTGTGCTGAGCACCGAGGTTCAAAGGTGACAAAAACTGACTCTACTCTCCCGGGGCTTATAGTTTGCTAAAGCATCTCAAAGGATTCGTCATCACCTTGGCACCATGTCAGTCCTGGATCCAAACCCAGACGCTGACACTAATTTGCAGGGTCAATGACATAATCACGTACATAAAGTGCCTACCGGTGTATGACAAACAGCACCAGCAGGGATGACACTGATGATGACGAAGATAACGAACTGCACTGTTTATTACACG
Organism: Myrmecophaga tridactyla; assembly: GCA_004026745.1. NCBI lineage: Eukaryota > Metazoa > Chordata > Mammalia > Pilosa > Myrmecophagidae > Myrmecophaga > Myrmecophaga tridactyla. The sequence goes on along the minus strand of PVIY010051725.1, from coordinate 4,189 downwards.
CCAAGCACTAAGCGTGTAAAGCGGCACTAAGTGTGTAAAGTGGCACTAAGTAAGAGCTTTACATGTACGACTTCATTTTAACATGATAGCAACACTGTTATCTCCATAGCTACCTGTACATGTCATCTAACAGTTCAGGACCTTTCTGTACCTGATGCACAAAGCTGTGGGAGCCCAATAATGCTTATTATGATTCTGGTACCTTCCTTTGTTATAACTAATATAGGGGAATGGGAAGGAATGTTATGACTGCATGCAGGATATCTTACTTTTATGAATACTACAGACATCTTTTTAGTTGAGTCCTAATTATTGATTTTAATACTCTTTGGAATAAATACAAAGGAAGAAGACAAGATGAAAAGAGAGGGTTTGCACAAATGTCCACCACAAAGAGGATGGAAAGAAAACTAAAACTACCCTTTACTCTGTACCTCCTATGTGCGAGACCCTGTGCTGGGAACTCAACACTCGTTACTACATTTAATCCTCCCAACAGCCTTATAAGGTAAACACTATCCCACGATATGCCCATTTTACACATCATGAAACTAAGTCTCATTAGGGTCAAAGAACTAGCTCGGCCTCACACAGCTGGGGAGCAGCAGGGCGGGGCTGTAAAGGCCACGTGTCCCCACTGCAGCAGCTGCCTCTTCCACCCTGCAGGGTGGGCTTCATTGGGGGCCGTGGTCTTTGGCTCCCCAGCACGGAGGCAGGATACAGCTGTCTAGTGCTCGCTCCTCTTCGTTCACCTTGCTGTCATGCTTTCACCTGTGATAACTGCCAACTACGTGATAGATGTTTTGTTTTTTTTAAATACTCTGGACAGGTGTCCCATGACATCTATTAGAACTGGCAGGAAAACTTAGTCTTCCTTTTCTAACTAAACTAGGCATGACTGCCTCTGGAAAAAATACACCCATCTATTTCAGGCACTATTCTGATATCCATATTCACCTGTATCACTTTCCTCAACATTTTATTTGTAACAACAAGGATACTCTGAGACTGGAAAAAGTGATTGAGACCAAGGACCAGGGCAAAGGTACACTAACTGCTCAAAATCCCCGAAAAGTCAATTAAACACTGTAGTGTATTTTTTTAAGACAATAACAGCAATCGTTTATGGAGCAACTATGACATGCAGACATGTACACACTTTATATATATTATTTATTCTTCATAACAATGTCTTTAAAGTAGGTATTTTTATTCTAATTTTACAAATGTCAAATACAAGTTCAAAAACTTGGTATGAATGTTTTGGGAAAATTAGAACAAATGAAACAAAAAACAAAACAAAACAAAACCCACAAGTTCAGAAAGTTTGAATAACTTGCCAAAGGTAACAGAGGCAGAAGCAGGATTTGAATTCCATCCTCTCTCTATTCCCTTATAACCTCAACAGTATACTCAGCCAGAAAAGCAAAACTGGGCACCTCATGGATACTGCCTCAGCTCCACATCACCTCTGTCTTAAAGAGAATGGGTGTCGCCTAATAAAACAGTCCTAGACATTTTTTACTCTCAAAAATGGTATATGATTGTATAATGGCCCAATTTCAATAGCTCTGGTTGTAACACACACATACACACAGAAAAATTAAAGTAAGAATAAATAAAAGTTCTTACACCTACAGGTTGGTAGAGGGAGAGAAATGGCTCAGCAGAACCAGGTCTACTGAGAGGAAAAATGTGTTATAAACAAAGACGCCCGTCTGCAAAACATACAAAACAATCTAATACATTTTGCATCATCTTGTTCAAGAACAGAAAGGCTTGGTTTGGACAGAGGAGAGCTCCCAGCTAGGCCACTCACTGCATAATCTCAGAACTTAGTCCTTAATCTCTCTGTGCTTCAATTATGCCAACTGAACAAAAAAAGCAAGCAACAGTGCTTTTGTCTTCATCTTATCTCAAGAATGGACTACTTACAGAACATAAGGACACAGCCCGAAGAAGCCTGCGCTGCATCTGTGCTCCTATACCAGCAGTCTTCACTGTGCTTCTGCCTGACTTATCTGGCTTCCAGAGCAGCTGGGAGCTAGCAGGCGGCAGGCCCGCTTATCTTACTATCACAAAGTTCCCAACACCTAGCAGTGCCTGCCAGTAGCAGAGGCTCACAAACAGCAATAGGGGCAAGTATCTTGATCCCTAAAACATACTCTCATCTATCAAGGTAAACAAAAATACATAGACTAGTTTTATAACACATTGTATAGTGCCACAAACAAAAAAAGGAGGAAATGAACAGACCAGGCTAAGGTCGGTCAACTGCTATTCAGCTTTTCTTAGGTCACTCAGTCCAAATACAAAGGTTTTGTGTTCTTTGATTAATCACATGCAGACAGGTTACTGGAGCAACACTCACAACTCCACAGAAAACTAGAGGAAATGAATAGATGACTTCTTAGGACCTTTTCCTCTGAGTGAAACACGATTTCAGCCACTGACGACAGAAAAGCCAGGTGCTAGGCAGCTGTGCTCATGTAAGCCAAATCCCCTGTACATCCAGGCTGCCTGGGTTCCAATCCTTTTTAGTGTGCAATCCTGGGCAAGGTATTTAACTCCTCTACTCCTCAGTAATTTGAACAGAGGGCCTAGTTCAAAAGGTTGTTGGGAGAATAAAAAGACCTATTTTACGTAAATCATTGTCTAGTACACAAAACACATTTGCTATTGTCTTACTCCACCCACAAAAAGAAGGGATTGGATTAGGTTCCTTCCAGTTCCAAGTCTGAGTCTCCTTTGATGTAAAAGCTGCATTAGGAGCCAGTGAGTGTATACTTCGGATGGTGTATGAATGTATCTCAATAAAATGGAAAATAAAAAAAAGCTGCACTAGGCACATGTTACATACAAGACTGCTAAATAAACATGACCTGATGATTATCGAAGATCTTCCTTAAAGCGGGCTTCCATTCTGTACAAAACCTTACTAAGAACCCTCGAAGGGCAACAGCCAAGCCCCGAAGCAGGGACAAATAAATTCCCTACGTGATAATGACAATGCCTCTAAACTTCCTCTTCAACATACAAGCTCAAAGTTATAAACCATGCAGACAAGAAACAATTTTAAGGTCCTAAAGCACCTCAAAGATCATCTGCTCCATGTCCCTTGTTCTGCAGATGAGAAAATGGGGCCAGGGATTAAGTGACGTGCTGAAATCACATTATTGTCAGGCCCTGAATTAGACCAGGTTTCCTGATTTGTTCCCTATCCTCCTCCTACGTCCTCACAGCTGATCAACTCTTATTAGCCACTCAGAAATAGTGTATATTAATAATCTGAGGGTCTAAAATTCAGAATGTAATTTATGAGCAAGGACAGCATAGAGAATAAGGCAAAATACCTCTCAATTCTGGCTCAGCTGTCACCACGGTCGGCTTGGAAAGCAATATATCTTTGTACCTCTGTTTTTCCAATAATAAAGCAAACAAATCTTTTTTTAGATGATCATTAGAAATTCCTAGTATATTCAGTATATACACAGTATATTCAGATCCCACACAACAGGTGTGAACAGGGACGACATGCCATATACCAAGGACTTTGGTCCTCACAATTAAAACCCCAAAAGGCTAGTGCTGTATAAAAAGGTCTTTGAAAAGTTAGTCACATAAGAGGATATGAATTTGCCGAACAACAACAAAAAGAAAATCACAGTTACCACAGTTCCTTGCCTACACACGGAGCTCACAAAGAATGGGAACAAGAAAACTGAGCACACAGCCCTTTTGACCACTTACTCCCAACCCGAGAGACGCAGGGTGGGAGCAGGCAAATCCATTAAAGAGCATCCCGGGAGGGACAATGTACTGAGGAGAAGACAGGTGAGACTGCGAAGGAAGAACAGGCGAATCTATTCTAACTTTGCAGAGTTGAGAATCTAGAAAAGAGACTTATTTACACGACCCAAAGACATAGCATCCGAAACACAGATAGGAAGCTGGGGAAAAGGTAAGTGCAGGAGAACAACAGTTCCCGGGGAGGGGCCACTGAATTATGAACTCCAGTCACCGCATCGCTGCTCTACCTGCACACCTGCCTTCACCTCCCAGCGCAGGGGCTTGAGGGACATGCCAACGCGCGAACGCAGCTCCCCGTGCGCGCCCGGGTGGGTGCCGTGGTTTCCTCTCCTTATGTACCACTGGGAGAGACCCCAACCACTGCCTCCCGCTGGGGGAA
>PVIY010051724.1:0-15533 GCA_004026745.1 Myrmecophaga tridactyla | reverse complement strand
CTTGTCATTTTCTGTTTTGTTGATAATGGCCATTCTGGTGGGTGTGAGATGATATCTCATTGTGGTTTTGATTTGCATTTCTCTAATGGCCAGGGACGTTGAGCATCTCTTCATGTGCCTTTTGGCCATTTCTATTTCCTCTTCTGAGAAGTGTCTGTTCAAGTCTTTTTCCCATTTTGTAATTGGGTTGTCTGTCTTTTTGTTGTTGATTTGAACAATCTCTTTATAAATTCTGGATACTAGACCTTTATCTGATATGTCGTTTCCAAATATTGTCTCCCATTGTGTAGGCTGTCTTTTTACTTTCTTGATGAAGTTCTCTGATGTGCAAAAGTGTTTAATTTGGAGGAGTTCCCATTTATTTCTTTCTTTCTTCAATGCTCTTGCTTTGGGTGTAAGGTCTAGAAAACTGCCTCTAAGTATAAGATTTATAAGATATTTCCCTACATTTTCTTCTAACAGTTTTACGGTCTTAGATCTAATGTTTAGGTCTTTGATCCATTTTGAGTTAATTTTTGTATAGGGTGTGAGATATAGGTCCTCTTTCATTCTTTTGCATATGGATATCCAGTTCTCTAGGCACCATTTACTGAAGAGACTATTCTGTCTCAGGTGAGCTGGCTTGACTGCCTTATCAAAGATCAATTGTCCATAGATGACAGGGTCTATATCTGAACACTCTATTCGATTCCATTGGTCAATATATCTATCTTTATGTGATACCATGATGTTTTGATCACTGTAGCTTCATAATACGCCTTAAGGTCAGGTAGCATGAGACCTCCGATTTCATTTTTTTTTTTCTCAGAATACTTTTAGCTATTTGGGGCACTCTGCCCTTCCAGATGAATTTGGTTATTGGTTTTTCTGTTTCTGAAAAGTAAGTTTTTGAGATTTTAATTGGTATTGCATTGAATCTGTAAATCAATTTAGGTAGAATTGACTTCTTAACTATATTTAGTCTTCCAATCCATGAACACGGTATGCCCTTCCATCTACTTAGATCTTCTGTGATTTCTTTTAACAATTTTGTGTAGTTTTCTTTGTATAGGTCTTTTGTCTCTTTAGTTAAATTTATTCCTAAATATTTTATTCTTTTGGTTGCAATTGTAAATGGAATTCTTTTATTGATCTCCCCCTCAGATTGTTCATTACTAGTGTATAGAAACACTACATATTTTTGAATGTTGATCTGTTGCTATCATGTTGGAGCAGAGCACGAAGGATATTAAGGAATGACGTGTGAGAAAGACGGGATCAGGGGGTCTGAAGATCAGTGACAACAGACAACTTTATTCTTAACTAGTTCCTGCTTATATACTAAAGGGTTCACGTGACAAAGAGTATGCATGCACCTGGTGAGAATACAGTGTGCTTTCATAAGATGACCGTAAAGAACCTGGGGCTAAGACAAAACAAACATTCTCTCTCTCCCAGACTGTTCTCCATTAAGCAAATAACAATCTCCACAGATTACCACTGCCACCACTCTGAAGCCAGCTGTTATCAAATTCCACAGGTCTTGTTTTAACCCTTGCTCCTACATTTCCCCCTTTTTTATTTTATTAGCCAAGGTGACTGTGCCTGTCTTAGGTTGCCTTTAAGCTCTGAAGGAAGGGTCTTACCCGTCATTGGCTACCAATCAAGCTCTCTGACTTTGATTCGGGAGGGAGCCAAGGGCTTTTACCAGCATCGCACTGTTAGCGTGACTTTGCTTAGTGGTGCGGCTTGCTATTTTGAACATTTGTTGTTTAGCACAGCTGAGGAGGAAGAGAAAGAGTATAAACAGCCCCAAACCTAAGCCTATAGTAGTCAAAAAGTGATGTAAATTATACATTTGATCTTCAATATGAACCAATGCTATTTCTATATCATTTAATCTATTATTAATTTGTTCATCAATATGAAATTGACTATGCCACAGCTCCCTGGCTTTTTTAATGCCATTCTCTAACATAATTCTGCATCTGTATAGTTTCATGTAATGCACTTCCAGCGACCTCAGCTGCAATGATAATTCCAATGATTCTAATGACAGCAGCAACAATGAGTCCAGTTAGTCTCTTAGTCCTTTTTAGATATTCCTTTGCCAAATGGATCAGGATTCATGTTTCTGGGGAGGATCGCCAAGATCTTGACATCTGCGCCAGCAGCCAAATACATCTTCTCCTTGCTGCTTTAATCGTCTTATTTCCTGTAAGATAAATGCTTAGAGACAAGTGAATAGAGAATAATTCTTGCAATTCCCAGGAAAACTTTCCATAAATTTCTCTGACTATTGTTGTATTTATCGTCCCATGGATTTGGCACAAATCATCCTCTATGTATTAAACTCTGATTTAGCTTGCCTGTCCATATAGTCTCAGTTATCCCTGAGTTAGAGATGGGCAGCTCCACAGGGGCCGCATCTCTTACAATTCCATAGGAATCATTAATTATGATAACTGCTCAATCCATATGACAAAACTGCCATCCATTCCAACTTTCTTTCCCACCTAATAGGCAAGTATCATTTGCCTTCGTAGAGTTTAAAGGGGGATATACATGTAGGTAATTGCGAGAATCATTCTTGAACTTAAACCATGTAGTTAGATTGCTTATTGTTATACACGGTAATTCATTACCTATGCATATGGGTCTTTCTAAAAATGGAAGAGTTAAATTTGACACCATTTTTCCTTCTTTCCTAAGTAGTTTTGGAAACCTTGAATCTACTGGACCTGGGAATCCTAAACTAGTATTCAGATATATTGGTAAAGTTGGATCTGCCCATATGAAATGAGAAAATGTGTCCATGACAAATGTACATATTGCATTCTACCAAAATGTGAAATATGAGTTACATCCATTTGCCACAATTCATCTGCCTTTTGACCTCAAGGATTAACCCCTGATGCAAATGGAAGTACACAGCCCTTTTTGCTATTAATATGAGTTAATTTGTGAAATGTCATGGAATCTTGAATTATTCCCACAAGATGAGTGACCAAAGGAACCATAACTGATTTAATGATTCTTGAATCTTTTCTGGAGCTATTTGCATCCCATATTGAGGTGAAATTTTTGTAATTTTGTATCCCATCTTGTTATTTATTTACTGTCCTTTTCCCTTGCCTCTGGTCCACACTTCTATATTTCTATTTTGAAGATTTCTTCGGATCTTCTAGCATAGTCTCCATATCCTCATTTTGTTTGTCCTTTCTCTCCTTTAGTTACTCCAAATATTCTCTCAATCTTTCTATCTTATCTTTTGAGAAATAGCTCCTATTTTGAAGAAGCTTTTTTAGCCTCTTTTTCCCAACAACAGTTACCTTTTCCCTGGCTATATTTCCTGGCTGTGTCATCCTTATGCTATTAAATATTTCCCTTTACTATTTTCTTCCTAAAAACAAGAACATAGTTTCTTTATTTTTCCTAAACTTCCTTCTGTTATTGCCCCATATGGCCTTACTGTATGATTATGGAAAAAAGTTTTCAGCTCAGAACTTTTTTCACTCCTTTTTCCTGAATGTCTCCCATCTCACTATAGGAAGTCTGCTTTAGGCTCGTCTCTCCTTTATCCACAAAGTCTTTTTCTTCAAAATATAAATAACTCTTGAACTTTATCAAAGCCTTATTTTTGTAATGGCACCCTAACAATGTTTTCAACACACAAACATACAAACATGCATACTCCTCCAGCCGCCTATTGTGATTACACATTACCCTGATGCTACAAGGAAAATGCTTACTTTTACCAACATGGCTTACTTTACCAATATGACTTGAATCCTCTTCTATCAGCTGGACACATGTCCCTCTAACGGAAATTTTTCCTTGGTTCCTTAATATTGGTTTGGAGTCGTCTTCTTCTTCATGCCCCACGTTGGGTGCCAGCTTTTGCTTCCACGTTGGAGCTGAGCGCGAAGGATATTAGGGAATGACAAGGGAGAAAGACGGGATCACGGGGTCTGAAGATCAGACAACAGTGACAACAGACAACTTTATTCTTAACTAGTTCCTGCTTATATACTGCAGGGTTCATGTGAAAAAGCGTATGCATGCACCTGGCAAGAATGCAGTGTGCTTACTAAAGATGACTGTAAAGAACCTGGGGCTAAGACAAAACAAACATTTTCTCTCTCCCAAACTGTTCTCCATTAAGCAAATAACAATCTCCACAGATTACCACTGCCACCACTCTGAAACCAGCTGTTCTCATCAAATTCCTCAGGTCTTGTTCTAACCCTTGCTCCTACATTGATCTTGTAACCTGCCACTTTGCTGTACTCATTTATTGCTCTAATAGTTTTGCTGTAGATTTTTCGGGTTTTTTGACATATAGTATCATATCATCTGCAAACAGTGAGAGTTTTGCTTCTTCCTTTCCAATTTTGATGCCTTGTATTTCTTTTTCTTGTCTAATTGCTATGGCTAGAACTTCCAACATAATGTTGAATAACTGGTGATAGTGGACATCCTTGTCTTGTTCCTGATCTTAGGGGGAAAGTTTTCAGTTTTTCCCCATTGAGGATAATGTTAGCTGTGGGTTTTTTCATATATTCTCTTTATTATATTGAGGAAGTTCCCTTCTATTCCTATCCTTTGAAGTGTTTTCAACAGGAAAGGATGTTGAACTTTGTCAAATGCCTTTTCTGCATCAATCAAGATGATCATGTGGTTTTTCTTCTTTGATTTGTTGATATGGTGTATTACATTGATTGATTTTCTTGTGTTGAACCATCCTTGCATACCTGGGATGAATCCTACTTGGTTATGGTGTATAACTTTATAATGTGCTGCTGGATTCGATTTACAAGAATTTTGTTGAGGATTTTTGCATCTATGTTCATTAGAGAGATTGGTCTGTAGTTTGCTTTCCTTGTAATATCTTTGTTTGGCTTTAGTATGAGGGTGATATTGGCTTCATAGAATGAGTTACATAGCTTTCCCTCTTCAATTTTTTTGAAGAGTTTGAGGAGGATCGGTACTAATTCTTTCTTGACTGTTTAGTAGAATTCACATGTGAAGCCATCTGGTCTTGGACTTTTCTTTTGGGGGAGCTTCTTAATGACTGATTCAATTTCTTTACTTGTGATTGGTTTGTTGAGGTCATCTGTTTCTTCTCAAGTCAATGTTGGTTGTTCATGCTTTTCTAGGAAGTTGTCCATTTCATCTACAATTGTTGTATTTATTAGCATAAAGTTATTCATAGTATCGTGTCATTACTTCATTTCTGTGGGTTCTGTGGTAGTGTCTCCTCTTCCATTTCTGATTTTATTTATTTGCTTTCTCTCTCTTCTTCTTTTTGTCAACCTTGCTAAGGCTCCATCAATCTTATTGATTTTCTCATAGAACCAACTTCTGGTTTTGTTGATTTTCTCGATTGTCTTCATGTTCTCAATTTCATTTATTTCTGTTCTAATCTTCATTATTTCTTTCCTTTTGCTTGCTTTGGGGTTAATTTGCTGTTCTTTTTCTAGTTCTTCCAAGTGGACAGTTAATTCCTTGATATTTGCCCTTTCTTCTTTTTTGATATAGGCATTTTGGGGAATAAATTTCTCTCTCAGCACTGCCTTTGCTGCGTCCCATAAGTTTTGATATGTTGTGATTTCATCTTCATTTGCCTCGAGATATTTACTGATTTCTCTTGTAATTTCTTCCTTGACCCACCGGTTGTTTAAGAGTGCATTGTTAAGCCTCCATATATTTCTGAATTTTCTGGCACTCTGCTTATTGTTGATTTCCAGTTTCATTCCTTTGTGATTTGAGAAAGTGTTTTGTATGATTTCTATCTTTTTGAATTTATTGAGACTTGCTTTGTGATCCAGCATATGGTCTATCCTTGAGAATGATCCATGTGCACTTGAGAAAAAGGTGTATCCTGCTGTTGTGGGGTATAATGTTCTATAAATGTCTGTTAAATCTAGCTCATTTATTGTATTATTCAAATTCTCCATGTCTTTATTGATCCTCTGTCTAGATGTTCTGTCCATTGATGAGAGTGGTGAATTGAAGTCTCCAACTATTATCGTAGATGTGTCTATTTCTGTTTTCATCGTTCTTAGTGTTTGCCTCATGTATTTTGGAGCATTCTGGCTCGGTGCATAAATACTTATGATTGTTATGTCTTCTTGTTGAATTGTTCCTTTTATTAATACATAGTGTCCTTCTTAGTCTCTGTTAACTGTTTTACATTTGAAGTCTAATTTGTTGGATATTAGCATAGCTATTCCTGCTCTTTTCTGATTGTTATCTGCATGGAATATATTTTCCCAACCTTTCACTTTCAACCTATATTTATCCTTGGGTCTAAGATGTGGTTCCTGTAGACAGCATATAGATGGGTCCTGTATTTTAATCCATTCTGCCAGTCTATGTCTTCTGATTGGGGAGTTTAATCCATTAACATTTAGTGTCATTACTGTATGGGTATTACTTTCTTCTACCATTTTGCCTTTTGGATTTTATATGTCATATCTCATTTTTCTTCTTTTTACCTTTACTGATAGTCTTCATTTCTATACTCTTCTCCACACCTCTCTCTCTTGTCTTTTCTTATCTGTCTGTAGTGCTCCCTTTAGTATTTCTTGCAGAGCTGGTCTCCTGATCACAAATTCTCTCAGTGATTTTTTTTGTCTGAAAATGTTTTATTTCCCCCCTCATTTTTGAAGGACAGTTTTACTGGATACAGAATTCTTGGTTGGCAGTTTTTCTCTTTTAATATCTTAAATATATCATCCCACTGTCTTCTCGCCTCCATGGTTTCTGCTAAGAAATCTATGCATAGTCTTATTGGGCTTCCCTTGTATGTGACAGATTATTTTTCTCTTGCTTCTTTCAAGATTCTCCCTCTTTGACATCTGACATTCTGATTAGTAAGTGTCTTGGAGTACATCTATTTGGATCTATTCTATGTGGGGTATGCTGCACTTCTTGGATCTGTAATTTTGAGTCTTTCATAAGAGTTGGGAAATTTTCAGTGATAATTTCCTCCATTTGTTTTTCTCCTCCTTTTCCCTTCTCTTCTCCTTCTGGGACACCCACAACACATATATTCATGCGCTTCATATTGTCATTCAATTCCCTGAGTCCCTGCTGATATTTTTCCATTCTTTTCCCTATATTTTCTTTTTCTTGTCAGATTTCAGATGTCCTGTCCTCCAGTCACTGATACTATCTTCTGCCTCTTGAAACCTGACATTGTAGGTTTCCATTGTTCTTTTAATCTCTTCTACTGAGCCTTTCATTCCCATAAGTTCTGTGATTTGTTTTTCAGACTTTTGATTTCTTCTTTTTGTTCATTCCTTGCCTTTATATCCTCCCTCAATTCATTGATTTGATTTTTGATGAGGTTTTCCATGTCAGTTTGAACATTCTGAATTAATTGTTTCAACTCCTGTATCTCGATTGAATTGTTGGTTTGTTCCTTTGACTGGGTCATTTCTTCAATTTTCCTAGTATGATTTGTTATTTTTTTGCTGGCATCTAGGCATTTAATTACCTTAGTTAGTTTATTCTGGAGATTGTTTTAACTTTTTTTTTCCCTAGGATTTTCTTGCTGGATGACTTTGTTGTGTATCTGTTCTTTGACATTCAGTTCAGCTTATTCTAGTCCTCTAGCTTAGGTTTTGTTTAATAGATCAGAATTTTTCAGTTCTTGCTTTTTTTTTTCTTGCCCTACCTGTATGGTGCCTTTCCCCCACTCCTTAGGAGGGTATACTTAGCTATTATAGACCCCAGCCAGATTTTCCCAGACCAAACTGGCCTCCTCTGAGGAAGAAAGAGTCACCTGCGTCAGTTTTTCCTGAGGGTGAGACCCAGTAGATTAAAAGTCTTTCCTATGAAGTCTTTGGACTCTGTGTTTTTCCTATCCTGCCAAGTATGTGAGCTTTTCTGCCTGCAGGTCCCACCACCATAAGGTGATGCGGTACCTTTAACTTCAGCAGACTCTCCAGGCTCGGGGCATGGTGGAGACAGAGCAGAGGTTGTAGGCTGGCTTTAAACACTTTACTTTTCCAAATCCTGGGGTCTGAATTCCTTGAATAAGGGATTCCACCTGAGCTGGGCCCCACCTGTCTCCTGGGGAAGGTACAGGCTCCAGACAAGCTCTCAAACAAGCTCTCAATTCTGCCTATGCCTGGGGCAGTGGAGCCCGAGAAGCCTTGCAGCTGTATCCAAAGGGTAATCAATCCATAGAAACACAGCCACAAAAGAGAAAAAGAAAAATCCTTTTCAGAGCAGGACCCTGTTACTTGGGTTTGCCAATCAAGAGCTTAAGTTGGTACGTTGGTCTGTGTATCTCCAGGTCCTATGTGCCCCCTCCTTTCTTGCAGGGCCCAGACCTTTCAGATCCAAAAAACCGTCTGTATTTTTTTCTTTTTTCTTTTTCTGTCAGCCCTGCCCACTCTGCACTGGGGCCTAAACCAGCAACCTCTGCTTTTACTCGAGGTTCGGCTGAACTGGGGGCCTATTTTTAGTAGTCAGAATTTGTGAATTAATTCCACAATTGGCGTTTGGTGTGCTCAGCCCCTGCTGCTAGTAAATTCTCTTTCCTTTTCCCAATGGGAAGCAGCCTGTTGGGGAGGGGTGCTGGGTCCACAGCTTGGGGGACTCACGGTTCGGTGGGGCCTTGCAGCTGGTCCAGACTGGGGAATGCTGTGTGTCTGGTCACTGACATGGTCCCAGCAGTTGTTCTGTACTGTTCCTATTTACTAGCTGCTCTGGAGGACGAACTAAATCCCATACCCCGCTAAGCTGCCATCTTGGCTCTCCTATCACTCACATGTCTTTTATCCACACTCTAACTTTTAACATTTCTGTTTCTTAATGGCTTAGATAAATCTGTATAAACAGTACAAAGCCCCATTTTTAAAACCCAGCCTTTTATTGTCTTTTTTTTTTTTTTTTTAAGCTTGAGCAGGCAAAGGGAATTGAACCTGGGTCTCCAGCGTGGCAGGCGAGAACTCTGCCTGCTGAGCCACTGTGGCCTGCCATTATACTGTCTTCTAATTGAGATATACAGTTTTTTTTTTTATAGATATTGAAATTGCTGCTTTAAAAAATTTTTTTGTCATCTTATTTTGTGCTATTTATTCCACTTTTTGTTTTCTTTTTTCCTTATGTTTTTCTTCATGTCCCTTTTCCCCATTATTTTTGAAGTTATTTAAACTTATTTTCTTTTAGTGCTTACTATCAGTGTTTAAAGTTAATATTTTGCCCTCCTATCCAGCAGTGTAAAACCTGTAACACTTTAACTTCAGTTATTCCCTCCTAACTTTATGCTGTTATGCTTTAGCTGTCTCATGTTTTTGTAACACCACCAGAGATCAATTGCATAAAATAATGTTTGGTTAGAATTACTCACATATTTACCACTCTCTTGCATATGAGAACTTTCATCTCAGATCACTGTCATTCTGTCTGAAGTTTATTCTTTAGAACAGGGGCAGAAAAACTATAGCCAAAGCCAAATCCCTTCTAAAAGGGATTTTTGTAAATACAGTGTGTGCTGGTTTGAAAGTATGTAAGTACCCTAGAAAAGCCATGTTTTAATCCTAATCTCATTTTGTAAAGGCAGATGTTTCTCATGTGATTTAATCAAGAATGGTTGTTAAACTGGATTAGATGGAGGCCTGTCTCTACCCATTTGGGTGGGTCTTGATTGGTTTACTGAAGTCCTATAAAAGAGGAAACATTTTGGAGAATGAGAGATTCAGAGAGAGCAGAGCAGAATGACATAGCCACAAGGAGCAGAGTCCACCAGCCGGCGACCTTTGGAGATGAAAAAGGAAAATGCCTCCTGGGGTGCTTCATGAAACAGGAAGCCAGGAGAAGAAGCTAGCAGATGATGCCATGATTGCCATGTGCCCTTCCAGATGAAAGAGGAACCCTGACCGTGTTCACCATGTGCCTTTCCAGATGAGAGAGAAACTCTGAACTTCATCGGCCTTCTTGAACCAAGGTATCTCTCCCTGGATGCCTTAGATTGGACATTTCTATAGACTTGCTTTAATTGGGACATCTTCTCAGCCTTACAACTGTAAACTAGAACTTATTAAATTCCCCTTTTAAAAGCCATTCTGTTTCTGGTATATTGCATTCCGGCAGCTAGCAAACTAGAACAGAGTGTTATTAGAACACAGCCATGCCTCTTTGTTGAAATTTTATCTATGACTGTGTTCATGCTATGCAGTGGAGTCAAATAATTGTGAAGAGACTGTGTGGCTGCCAAAGCCAAAAATATTTGCCATCTGGCTCTTAATAGAAACGGTTTGTTGATTCTTATTTCAGAGTTTCCTTTACTGTTTCTGGTGGTGGCTATCTCTGTTTGTTTTTCTTTGAAAATGTGTTTGTTTCTTTCTTACTCTTGATAGATTTGCAGGGTATTCAATTCTAGGGTGACAGCTACTCGGCACATTGATAATACTCTTACACGGTTTTCTGGCTTTCATTATTGCTACTAAGCAGTTTGTTATACACCCAATTACTTTCTTGTAGATAAATTGTCTTTTGCTATATTGTTGCTTTTAAGATTTTCTCTTTATCTTTGGATGTTCTTCAGTTTCATCAAAATCTATCTAGTTCTGAGTTTTCTTTTTATTTTCACTGTTTCTATTTTGCTTGGGATTCATTGGGTTTTCTGAATCAAAGTATTGATACCTTTTTCAATTCTTGAAAATTTTCAGCTGTTATCTCTTTAGAGATTAGCCCCATTCAATTCCCTCTTTCCCCTTTCTTCAGAAACTCCGATTAGATGCATGTTGGATCTTTTTCACATTAACTTTGTGTTTGCTAATCTCCCTCTCATATGTTGTTTGTGTTTCTCTGTGATTTAAGTGATAATTTCCTTAGATCACTCTTCATCCTGGACTTATTTCCTGCTAGACCTAGTATTGAATTAATTTAAATTATTATATATTTCATATCTAAGAGGTCGTGTCTTTCGATTTCTTTGTCACATAGAGTTGGTCAGTTATTATAATTCCTTCTATTTTTATTCATATTTTCAAAATCTATTTCTTTTAACATTTATTTTTGTGTGCATATATAATAATTCCAGTACCTGAGTTCTTTGCAAGTCTGATGTGTTGTTCCTATTTGTTGTCTTAGTGCCTTCTTTTTCTTGTACTTCTTGATATTTATTTATTTAGTAACTACCTGTGGGAATTTCTTGAGGCCTGGGCTTGAAGATAGGTCCTCCAGAGAGAGTTTTCATTTTTGCTGCCCAGGAGGAACTACCAGCCTGGACCTCTTTAAATCTGAGCTTAGACCACCCAGCTGAAATGGAATGCTGACTGACCACTGGTACAAACGCTCAGGGTTTTAGTTCACTGAGGCTTGGGACCCTAGGAGTCCCAGAACTGTGTGGGCAGGGAGCTCCTACTAGACTCCCCTTCTTGGGGACTGTTTTTTTTTCATCTGTATCTGGGAGGTTTTTCTGATGCTGAAGCTGGCAAAAGCTGACTTCAGAGCTCTGCTTACTGACCTCTTTGGATGCCTGTTTTGATTCAATATTTGTTGGCTGAACAACTGATTGAAAAACATTTTTTTTAAAGTTAATATAGCATTTTTAGCGTTTTATATTGTTAGAATACCTGGTTTACCCGACTGTGGGAAATAGATCTATTGTTTTTATTTGAAAGAGTTTTTATCCCCCTGATTACAAAGATATGTTTATTATTGAAAACCATAATACATTTAAAAATACATTAAAAATCAGTCATAATTTCATTTCTTAGATAAAAAGTTAGCATTTATATTACCTAATTTTCTTATGCATATAATTTTTAACATCAAAGATGACTAGAAAGCCACAGGCTTAGATTAAATTTTTTATTACATTAGTCCTAAACTATTTTGGACTAATTCTAAAATTAGAATTTCAGGTAGTTCTAATTTATTATTATGATTTATGATTTTCTTGGGGGTAGGCATAAGAAAAGACCTTTTGAAAAGTGTGCTATCTGCTATAAAGCTGGAGTAGACTTTGTAATATTAGTACTTCATTTCCAACAGGCATTTTAATGAATTTCTCTCAGAATCCAGGGTCAGGTAGACTTTTCACTTCATGTGTATTGGCATATTTCCCTTTATTAAGCCTATGAGAGCTCCAACTCTCATCACTTCCCTGCCTGCTGTCTCCTTCCTTCCCTCCTCTCCTTTTTCCCCACCACAGTTCCCACGAAGATCAAAGTTTATGCTCAGTTGAACTATTTTTCTCATCTTTTGTTTTTAGATACAATTCTTTTCCCATCATGACTTTCACTTTCTTTTAAAAATTTATTTTATACTTAATTTAAAAAAGTGTGTTACTACTACATACCAACCTGTAAACATTTTTGGAAATAGTTATGGTCTGGATTGTAAATAAGTTACCCTTGTAAATATATGAAGCTAAGTTAACTGATTAACTTTGGGGGTACACTCCCTTTTTATAGTCTTAATACACAATATTGTAAGTACAATAAATATATGAAGACTGAGTAGCTTGCTTGGGTGAACATTGATTACACTGTGTTAACATTTTAAAAAAACAAATTAACAACAAAATCAAGGTAAAATTATGCAGTAATCTAAACAAAAACTGATGTTAAGTGTACATGAGCAAAGTGTCACGAAGGCAGGATCTTAGATGCCCATTTTAGGTGAATAAGAGAACACTTGAAAATGATTTTCACAAGAGAAAGCTTGTTAATCACTTGGTATATTTTAAAATAGAATCTTCTGATTATATTACTGCCTTTCAAAGCTGCCTCCATGTTTTTAAGTTAAAAGACACAACTCGATTGCTGATGAAATCCTTACATGTATGTGCATGTCTTGGATTGCCTAACTTAAACTTACTAGCAATGGAGTCATATAAAATATTAAAGGCATTTAATAAAGCAGTTTTCCAAAAGATGATAGAGAACGGTTGCACTTAGAGATAAAGATGTAATTTTGTATTTAAAATATTATCATTGACTAATATATAATTTTATTAGAATTTTATTAGATTGGCAATAAAACAAAACTTAATTATCCAAAATTAATTTAAGCACTGAAAACAAACCCACACACACTAAAAGTGTAAGATAAAAGGCACACAGGAACCTGTATATCAAACCAGAATGTATTAAGATATTGATTATATTTAAATAATTATTTTTCTTTTTCCTTCTGTAGGTGAAGGTGACTTAATAGAATTGACCACAGTTACTTTGGAATCTCCAAAAGCATTGCTGGCTGAGGTCTGACTAGGAGCGAGGGGGTGCACCTTTTCACTTACCAGTGTCTGATCAGAGCCTCCAACAACAGAACTTGTCTTGTTGTTCTTTAACACACAGCCTGATCCAAAGAGTTCTTCCATTAGATTGCTTTTCTTATCCCTGAAATTGGTTTCTCTCGCATTTGTTCTGGAAGCCTTACCAAATGAGGGTTCATACCCATTCTCTGGGTTTTCCCCCTTCAGCTCTTGGATGCTGGGGCCCTGCTTGCAGGTACTGGGATGGCCTCTCAGGGTGCCTGTATGGGCTGCCCCACCCCAAGCAGGCAGTCCCTGGTGCAAGTTCTCAATCGCTTCTGTGAAGGAATAGTGCTTTCTTTGTCTAAAGGGTATTTTGAAATTTGGAACAGTAGATTTATCTTGTATCTCATCCATGTCACTTATTTGTATACTTTTTAAAAACTTTTGTTTTGCTATATTGCCTTCTGTTTTGCTTTCCCTTTCAGGATGTATTACTTGAATTATTTTTGATGGCAGTTCTTGTTCTTTTATTGAAGTGATTTGCTTTTCTTGATCTTCTTTTTTCTCTTTTTGTCTTCTGATATGCTCCAGAAGTGTTTGTACTTCTAGATGTTCCTCTTCCTTTGATGAGTCTATATTGGAAAAATGGACAATTTAATGCTCTTTAAAATTAATGGATTTCCACTCCAAGATGCATGTTTAGCACACTTATTTATGCCTCCTGACAAGCATATTAAAATGATAAAGAAGACTTTTAAAAATGTGTGACAACCCTAGAATATAGAGAAGGAGTCTATTAACAAACTTGAAATTTTATACTTTCCTGTGGGAATTAAGAAACAACCTAAAAGAAAAATGATATCCATAGACAAAGAGATAAAATTTGTCAATAAAGCTATTAATAGATGTTCACATCAATAGCTGAAGTGCCAGTTTAAAACAAGAGACTATCTTTCACCCAACCAACTGGCAAATGATTTCTAGAGTTAGTGAAAATATGGGGAGATCAGAATTTTTGTTTCCTTTTGGTCAGGGTATAAATTGGTACAGCTTTTTTTTCAGACCATTTGGCACTATGTATCAAAACTTTGAATGAGCAGACTCTTAGACCTAACAACTTCACATCTAGGAATAAACCCATAAAAATATACAAAGATAAATCTAAAGATGTTTATTGCAGCATGATTTAGAAAGTGGAACATCCTAAATGTCTGTCAAAGGATTAGAGGCTAACTAAATCATGGCAAGTGCAGGGTACAGATTTTCAGGGAGCTGTTGTGAACATGGACTAACAGGGCACAATGTTCACAGTACACTGTTAAATGAAAAAGCCTTTTGAAGATAAACTTGCATTCATGTTCCCTCCCCAGGCACCCAGAGAGCCCTACATTTGGCCCTCCTGTTCAAACGAAAGACCTGTTGCAGGAACAAGAATGCAGATGTTCTGAGGAAACTGACCTGGGCTACCTATCTGTCTCCCACTCATCTGGGCCACCATTTATGAACCTGAATGTCCAGCCATTTGTGGGGGAGAATAGGAATGATGCCAGATGTGCAGAAAATTGGAAATTTTTTTAACACATTAACGCTTTGTGAAATAAAAGTATTCATTTATATTCCAGAAAAATAAAAAAGGATTCATAGCAAAAGAAATAAATTTTAAGAAAAAAGAGTAAAGGAACCATAAAATGTATATTTAATTATAAATATTTAGGTGCAAATATTAAAAGGATTATTAAAATATTTGTGGCAGAAAAAATGCTGAAGAGCTAAAATTCCATTTGATTTCAACTGAAAGCAACTGCAGGAGGTAGAGAAAGGACTGTACAAACTGCTAAAAATATTTCTGGTTTGAGGAGTGAGGGTAATTATAGGTATTATTAATTTCATGTGTCAATAAAACTATATTTGACATGTTTGTTAAAATTTAAAGGAAACCATTAGAAGAACAGAAATAGGGTTAGAACTTTGAAAATACTAAACAGAAAGAGAAAACATATTTGAGTGTGCTAAAAGTTTCTTATTTGAAGCCAGGTCATTTTTAGATTGGGAAAAAAATTTCAGCCAAGCACTATGCAATATTAAAATGAAGAAAAATTAATGGCAAAAAAGCACTAAGCAAGATTTTAGGCTGAGAGGAGGCCAAGGTCCAACTTTCTTGGTCGTCCCTCATCTGGGTTCACCTGCCACTGGCCTCCTCTGCTGGGTCACCAAGTTCAAACCCAACATCAGAGTCTGCGGAATGCCCAGCGAGGTCAGAATCCAGAGGAAAATATTTCAATAAGGGATCATTTGACAGCACCGCCCTCCCCCCCCCCAAAAAAAG